>CAJVPQ010002929.1:0-12350 GCA_910591825.1 Funneliformis caledonium
CAAAAATACTCTATAAGATCCAAGATGCTGTTGAATCTATATATCCCAATTCGAAATTAATAAAAGTATGGGTTAGGTATTTGCCTATGGTTATTGATTATCTAAATAATTATCCTACACGTCTCATTCGAGAACCAAGGACTAAGAAATGGGGTTTTGCACCTATAAAAGCTATTATGTTAAAAAAAGTAGAATCGAGACCATCCACAAAATATAAGCATCCAGTTGGAAAAGATGAAATAACGTTAAAGAAAGGTGATACTATTCGATATCTTCTTGCTATTGCAGAATGGGAAGGGTATGGAAAATCAGAAAAGAGCTACTGATCCTACATACAGTCCAAGTCTTCATAAAATCCGGAAAATTGTAGTCATAAAGAATGAGCCAGTATTATATTATCTCAAAGGTGACGAATTTACACCATTTCGCGGGTTTGTGTGAGAAGAACTCATGTTAATAGTTGATCCAGAAAAAGTTGGGTATCCACTTCAAAGTATATTATCCGTAAATTTCATTCATGCTTCTCCTAGTGAGTTAAACCAAGCCATTGGTTACACTCGAAGACGTGGTGGTCAATGTCTAGGAAAGACTGAAGAAATAAATGGACATAATGTATATCTTTGGTCTTGTGAGAACGATGCACATTAATGGGAATATCCACTAAAATACATCATGAAGAAATTCGAGTGGTGCCCTCTTTGTCACCATACAAGCGGTGAGCATAAATGCCAATATATTTTTAAGGATTTGTTAGGCAAGAAATTCCTACCATGTAGGGCTAAGTTCTTAGATGGGCTACACTTGGATGGATATAATGAGAAATTGCGTCTTGCATTCGAATTCCAGGGTTCTCAACACTATCGCCACAATAGCTTCTACCACCAGGAGAATGAAACTTTGGAAATACAAAAGATACGTGATCAGAAGAAGCGGGATATATGTAAGAACTAAGGTATATGCCTTATCGAAGTGCCTCATACTTCAGATTTATATCCATTTATTAGACATACACTAATCGAGAAAGGGTTCTTACCAAAGCAATAAGTCGCATGATTTAGGAAACAATATTCAGACATTTTATAGTATATAGTAATTCAGTGACCCATCACAATGAGAAGAATGGAATATTATATTTATCATCTCGATGAGGTTAAAAGTATGAAGAACACCAATCACCCTGCAAGTCCTGCATTTCCTTTTCGTCTGTTAATCTGCAGTGGATCTGATAGTAGAAAGATCAATATGATCCTTAATCTTCTTCTTGGTAATAAAATCCAGCGATTACATAAGAAAAGAAAAGGGGAAAGATATATCAAGAATGATGATCTGGTCCTTATCAGAAAGCATATTCATGAACCGAAATGGGTATTGGTCAAGAACTGCTATAAGATATTTGCAAATGCTCCAGAAGCAACTCGGGAGAATGTTACATTTCAGGCCTTAAAGGCGAACGCTATTCCAGATGTAATTAAGTTTTCCTTAGACAGAAATACAGTTGTTGTCTTTGAGGACCTTTGCGCTGAATCAAAAAAGATTCAGGATCAGATTGTCCCATATTTCATTAGCGGGTGACATCAAGGAATATCGAGCATATATGTGAGTCAGAAGTATACGCAAACTCCTAAAATAATCCGTGAAAATATTACGCATTTAGCCCTATGTCGAGGGAGTGGTAGTCAGGACGATATTAGCTGTATTGTGCATCAATACACAGATAATCCAAAAAAAGCATCCAAAATTATTGACAAACATCTGCGGGATCAGAATTTCGTGGTCTTCGATTTCACTAAACCAGTAAACGATCCATTAGCGATTAGACTGGGCTGGGATTCTCCTTTAAAGCTGGATGAGTAGAATTTTTTAAGTCTAAAGACGAAATGTATATTTTTTCCTGGTTTCTAGATCATGTTCAGATTCACTACGCCTCTTCGCCCATAATTTCCTTTCATGAGTGCTAGAATATATTTCCGGTTCTATAGTCACATCACTATGCTTCATTTTAGAAAGGATCTGACTAACAAGAGCGATAATTTTCCTGTCCTTAGTGGAAATAATACCCTCCAAATTCTGACATCTATTCTTTAACAGGTCAATGGATTTTTTGGCAGACGCAATAGCTTTTTTCATATCAGGAATTAAACTTTTGAAGATAACTACCGAATCTGATAATTGGGTAACTTTTCCACCACTCTCTTCCAAAGATCTGGTCATGGCTACCGCACGAGACTTATATTGCTCTTACAAGTCGAGAAGCTCTTCAATCTTTTTTTCCAATACCTGCTTTGATATACACAACTCCTCATTTTCTTTTCTTAACAAATTTTCACAGTCGCTGGTAATAGGCTTCATCCTCTGATGCTCTTTTTTCTTAATATATTTTTCAACTGCCTGATTTAACATATCTTCCACTTCAGGGTGAATACCACTTGCCTATTCTAGCGATAATAGATATTTTCAAAATGTAAGGCATTGCCATATATCTATTTTTATGGATTGAGAAAGTTGGTTAAGTTGCTTCGAGTAATATACATGAAAAGATGGTATAAGTATATTATTAGTCATTTTGTATAGATAATAAAAATTCTAAGAGTCTAAAAATTCTGAGCATTCAGTGAATTTAAAGCATTCTGTCATCTAAGACGAAATTTATCAGAATATAGTTATACGTATTAATATGAGAGATCTGCTAGAAAACTTCGATCAAAAATGCACATGACACCTGACCAATGGTTAACAAAAAAAAATCATTTGGCAGAGGTGTCCTGATGCTAAAGAAATTTCGTCAAATTAATACATGATCATGTTTTTCATAATACAAATAACAAGTTTTTTATTAATTGTCTTTAAATTTCGTAACTCTGACCTTAAGCTCAACATTTTCAGCTATAATTTTATTATTCTCAGCCCTATCATTTTCGAGTTCAAGCCTGACAATGCATATCCTATACGAAAAAAAAATACAGATGAATATGTAAAAATAATCAGCCACTAGAATACTTTATTGATACAAAAATAATGATATATAATATAAATTATAAAAAAAAAAACTCTAATCATCTCGCATTAGAGTGAAAACTGTAATACTATCTTCTTTTTGTCTTTTTGATATGAAAATAGATACGTAATATAATAGGAATAAATTTGTAATTAATATATTTTGTAAAAGTAAAAGGATTTCTACAAATTTAGTTACAATGCTCATATCTGATAATTGTACAGGAATTTCAGCTGATTGTAAATTAAAATATCTATGAATATTTACTTATCTCTAATAAGTACATTCAGATGCAACATATTTCCAGCTACTTGCACTCCAACTATTTCAAATTGATCTTTTTTTAGTTTAAGGACTTTTGCGAATCTAGAACATTCTATCATTACTTTCTCTCCATAACTTTATCTCATTATCTATCTTTTTCTGTTGACTACAGTATAATCGCAAACATTCGACATATATAAGCTCAAAGAAAACATCTAAATATTTTATTACATACATAATATCTGGTTGTCTTCTCACCTACCCTTCACCTTTCCTATCTACACTAGCAATACTCTGTCATTTTGAAGTACTGATAAATGAGGATAGTCTAAAAGGAAGATTTTTTAATATTATTCAAATAGATAATAGAATAACTGTTGATTGATAGATTCCTTCATTTAGCGATTTCGCAAGTTCAGAATTAAAAGCTAAGTTAATCCAAATATCTTCCAGAAGAATTAAAACTTCTTTTATAACATCTGCGATTTTTTCTTCTGATTCTTTCCAAGACCCATCATGAATTAGTTTATCTGGTATTATATTCTAAATATTATGATCAATAAAACTTATTATGAAATTTTTACATATCTCTTTAACTATCGTTATAAGAGCAGACGCTATCTGCCAAGCAGGTTTCTAATATAAAAAATATGTTATATTTATTCTTAAAGAACCTTCAACAAGCTACCTACCTTAAATGCCTTTTTTAGATTTGATGATAACTGCTTGACAACTTCTGATTGATTGCTAATAACTCAGCTGACCAAAGGATCCTTTCAGGTTAAGCTTTGAATAGATATAGCATTTACTTTAGAATATAATTATTGATAAAGAGGCGAAGTGTCTTTTCTAAGCTTTTCTTTTAGATCATTTATATTATTATTAATCTGATCTGAACCAAAAGGAATTTTCTTATCCGTTTTAATTACCCTCATGTCGTATAAGATACAAACATCTTTAAAGCCAATGTCAAATTAAAAAAAGTATTGCGTTAGATTTCAGAAATAAAAAGTAGTTCTCATCATAAAAATAACACAATCATCAGTGCATATGTAAAGTTATCATCTTTGTGTAGCCATCATACAGACAAAACTTTGTGTAATACTAATAAAGTAACATAATAACTCATATCTTAATACACCCCTCAACATGGCAATAACCTTTTCACATAATAGATTAATAGGATGAACTACAAAACTGCATAACAGATTATAATATATACACCCTATATTACGTATAAGTATTTACTGGTAAGCAAACTGAATAGGTAGGTTAAACATAAGCAATAAACTAAAAAATAACTTGTTTATTCAGGTTTATTTTAGTAAACAATCACACAGTATCATCATATAATAATAAAAAGCTAAAATATTTGCATAAATCTTAACTAACCTGTGGTAGGATTTGGAAAATTTTTAATTGATGAGAAGAACCTTCCATAAATGCATTGCTAATAGATCCCATAGCTCATTCTACAATTGATTTTAACTCTATTTGAAAAACCCAGCGGTTTTCTTTCATTCCAAGATAAATAACAGATATAGCGTTTATTTAACGTTTCTCAGCAATCATCAAGAATTCATAAATCTTATTATACATTACGGTAAATATATTTACATAGTTAGTTTAGAATATAAAATAATATTAATATACTGAGATAACGCTAACAGCAAAAGAAATGGCAAAAAGCTAAAAATTACCTATATTACCCTTTTAAATGCCACTATTTTCTCACATTTACACTCACATCCATATTGAGGAAGAGATAGGAGAAAATATGCAAGGCACTTTACGCTAAAATTCTATATTCGTTAGTAAAAATATGCAGAATGTACATTGAAGATCTCAACATTTACAAAAGGCGTTGGGATAATGCATATACAGACTTTTTTCGCTTACCTGACTACTCAATAGTTAATATTAAGATCTAAGCAATATTATATAAATATATTTTGTTCGAAATCCAGTGATATCAGAGAGCCTGTTCCTTTGAAGCAAATATTTATATCAGTAAATGTTATTCTGCTAAATCTTATTTCGCTAAATGTTGTAAGGAAAAATTTGAAATATTTTAGGGATCACTTTATGTGTGAAATTATTTTGTCGCATAAGCGATAGTCGCACTTGCACAGATGATTTGCAGTGTATCACTTATTACATCATATACACTTTAACGAAGATCAAAAATGTACTAATTTATGTTACATATGCCTATATACATTATGGCAGAGAAGGTAAAAAAATAAATTGATTTATTGTATTATGATTATAATAATTTACAAGAATAAAGAATTTATACTTCAAAAATTCATTACACATACTCATAATTATTGTTCAAATCTGAGAAATCTATGTTAATTTCTTCTTCTAGAATATAAAAATAATTAATTTCAAAATAGTTAATTTCTAATGAATTACATGGATATGATTTGCCTACCATTTTACACACATATCGCCTATATTCTGAACTTCTAACAAAATTTACATTACCATTATTGAGGTATTTGTCAATACGGTAATATTCAAGATTTGATAGCCATTTTAATGTATAAGACTAATATAGATATTGAACAATTCTATAGCCTTACTGATATAATACTATAAAAGTAACAATATATGCTACAATATTTAATCGTTCACATAATTGTTCTTTCTTTCTTTCTATCCAGTTGTTAGAAAAAATACTCCCTTGGCCAGTGTTGTTATAGGACATTGATAGGACACTGATAGGATGCTAATAGAATATAGATAGGACAGATAGGACATTTGAGACATAGTGTGAAACAGGTTGAGACATATAGTTGGGATATATAGCTGGGACAACAAATCTTTGGGATATCAAAAATGTACATCACTGCCCTTGACGATGGATTATTATATCCTTTGTTAATCATAGCAATGCTTTCAGCACTACATAAATTATATTGTTAACAAGTGATATGATTTTTTATTTTCTGAAGAATAATACCTAAATACTTCTTATCATCAAAAGTATCATCATTCCTAACCATATTTCAGACTCGTTTTGTCCATGTTTCAGGTCTTAACTTGAAAGCTCACCAAGTCCGTTGGATAACTTTTGCATTATCAATTAAACAATTTACAATTCTTTTTCTACTTTCATGTGAACAATCATAACTATAATGAGCTAAACCTTTACTGTACATAACCTAATATGTTTGATAAATCTTATCAACTTTATCAGAACTGAGCGATGATACACTTTCTCCTTTTTTCATATTCTTTTGTACAGAATTAAAATGCATTTTAGCAGTTTTAGTAATATATTCATTCAGATGCTTATTAGCACATTCAATGGTATTTTTGTGAATAATTACTAAGAAGTCGCATACAGTGCAATAAATATGAAATGAGCATCTCCCAGCTTTAAATTCCCCATCTTTATATGATTTTTTAATCATTTGAATAAATCCATTCTTGGAGAAGTATTTTGGTTATATTCGAGAAGTTTTTTAAATGGATAACGAATACGAGAACACCATATTACTAGTGTTTCACTACTATACCTATATTGCAGATTGTTTAACGCCTGCACGACTACAGGATTTAAACAATAATAGAAGCTAGTTTTATCCATTTACGAGTGTAAGTGGATGATAGCGATTTATAATAATTTCACTGATTTTGTTGATTTATAGTGAATTTATAGACTTATAGCAATTCTTTACAACTTATACTATTAGAAATAACAGATTCATTTTCATTCGATTACAAGCAGACCAGTGCATATATGGTCTGATGTCAAGATTCGGTTAAATTAGATCTGAGTCAATATAACGGCTAAATTATGATTATCATTGTATCACTCAGTACTATCATGGCGTCGCAGAAGATTGGATTGATCATGTGGCGCAGTGCATTATCAACTCTTCTGTTTTAAAATTTTGGCAATTACATAATTGGTTTCATCCTTGGTTAGTTACCTGTGACCTGCCCACTCACTTTGTTCAGCAGTAAACAATATATAATAACTTGTTATTTTTAATTACTCTAGAATAAATAGGCTGAGAAGGTACATCTGATGAAAAAATCACGTGCGCGTTCCGTTTTAGAACGCTGATCACTTCACTAGTACATATCAAGTAAAACTATAAACATTTTTATTTTTTCCAATGCAAATTTTACATCCACCACACACCGCATACGCGTTAAAAAGATAAAGCCCAATGTAGGTGAAACTTTATTAAAATGCATTTTCATTATTTTTACGAAAAATAGGTATGTACTTAACACTGTGTAATTCAAATGTTTATAACTAACTTTTGAACGAATCATGCAGAAAATTGACTTTATATTGTACAAAAAAACATAAATAAGAAAATGAATGAGCAATTACATGCGAAGATCAAAGTTACATCAAAAAATATGCTTACCGCTTTTCTGCTATTATAATTTATGCTGATCACTAACTATAATAATATACCATCACATATAACAGATAAAACAAATTAAAACCTTATATATTAGATCGAATGAAAGAGCTACCTGGATCACTATCTGCATAAGTAGCTGTGATACCTTTTTTGTTTTTCTTTTTGCGGAGTAAATGGATGTGATGGGAGAGTACTAGAAAGATTGGATACATTCGTATCTGAATTGTTGTGTTCTTCTTATAATTTATAAATGACTTTGGCAACTTCCAACAACCAACACTATGAATTGAGAAGATAAGTTAATGACAAAGCATAGTAGAACAAAACAGTCGAAAGAAGGATACATTACCTGAGATCTCACAAGATAATAACAAAATCAAAGATGCATTTTCGCTCTTCCTTAAAGCAGATAGGAATGACTGTCTTATGTGTTCGTTCGTATTGTAGGACTCCGCAGGACGGAACATGCATTCTCCACAATTCAATCTGTTTCTCTATGAAATGCAAAGGTTAGAATAATAAATTATAGAAGCAATGCACTTTAAAAGAAACACTTTAAACACCTACCATAGGTGTGTATAGAAAAGACGCTTATTTTCGAGAATATTTCAGTCAAAGCTCCTCGAAATCGCTTTCCAATCTCTTCCAACATATAAGAATTTCTGATCGGCAACTTACAACATCTGTTTCACGTTGATCTAGGAAGATCTTTATGTCTGTACCCACCGCTCATTTCTAAATGTCCAACCTCAATAGTAGATCTCTTTAGCTATACAAGAAAGGCCCCATTCGCCTTCTGCTCAAATGATGTGATGCGCTTGCGTCTTTCATGACATGACTTAATTGAAGAGAGTATTATCTCTCCTCTTAAGTAAAAAGTACAAATGCATAAGTAACAATCAATAGAATCTCTAAAAATTAATGAAGATCGAAGCTACTACTCACATATGATAGTGTATGCTCTTCTCTAAACTGAAAATTACAACTTGCAGTGAAGGATGTATAACGTAACCTCCGTAGTCTGATTCCGATACATCTGATTGTTGTATCACAGAAAACTCCGGGAACACATTTTAATGACTATGAGAAAAGGAAAAAGTTTAGCAGATGAAAACTGGCAAGTTATAACAAAAGATACTTACAATATAGATAAAAACTTGTGAAAGCATCTTGCAGAGGAAACATCACGCAAATTATTTTGAGCTCCTCCAAGCAGTGATGTACATTTTTGATATCCCTGAGATTTGTTGTCCCAGCTATATGTCCCAACCTGTCCCACATTATGTCCCAAATGTCCTATCTGTCCCATCTATGTCCCATCAGTGTCCCATCAATGTCCCATGACAACACTACCTCCAAGAGAAGTTTTCTAACATCTTCATCTTTAACTATTTCATGAATATTATTCAAAAGCCGAATTTCCTCTATGCTTTGTCCTAAGGATTCAAGTGACCTCTATTGCAAAAGTGTAAGTTTTAGAATTCTTCAAGAATAAAGTAAAGAACTAGCATAAAAAGAAAGACATACTTGTCTTTGAAGGCTAGATATTGTTTCCGTATGATTAGAAATAGTTGCACGTCTTGTATATCTTTAAATTTCCGAATAATCTTCACTGCTACACCATTTCAGTTTCACAATTTTATAATCACACCGAACGATTCTCTAAGCTTCAGGCAGTGTTGTCATAGGACATTGATGGGATACTGATGGGACATAGATGGGACAGATAGGACATTTGGGACATAGTGTGAGACAGGTTGGAACATATATCTGGGACAACAAATCTCTGGGACATCAAAAATGTATATCACTAGCTTCAGGTCTAAAATTAAATAATTAGAATTGGCACAATCACAAATACTAGTTAATAATCTTAATAATCCACAATCTACCTAAGAGGATGTCCTTTTTTATAGACAAATTGATCCAAAAGATCAGCCACAATTGCATCAGATTTTAGTTTCCATTTTTTCCAAGTATTCTTGTCAAAGAGGTGTTCATATACTGGTACTGATTCCTCATCCGTTTCTTGAAGGGCTAACTCAGGATCAATAATTATTCCCTCTTCATAATTTCTGAGCCCGTAATTAAAACTCGCACTCTAAGAAATAGTTAAATTAACTTTTGAAAAAATGTTTGAAAAAAAGGCAAAAACTTGTCCAATAACTGTTTATTGTCTAACCTCATTTAAATCAGATACAACATCTAGAATTGTATCTTCATTTAATTTCGTCTGAAAGGTCACAGAATACATGTATGTTAGTAAATGACTTGCTATCAAGAAGTAATTTAAAGGTCTTATAATCTCACCCGTTTAGCTGGCGATACAGATGGTGTTTTTTCGTCACTATTCAACTTACGAGCTGACTTTGTGACCTTTGTTTCGTCACAGGACGAAGACGGGCTATAAACATAATCAGGGTCATCGTTATTATTGTCATTAACGGATTCCAGATCAGAATAATCTTCTTCAGTTTCATATATTTCTTTCACAAACTCATCGTGAAGTGGTGAATTGCTTCCTGATTCATCATCGTGATCTTGATTTACTAAAATCTAGATTTTGAGAAGAAAAAGTTAATTTACTACGCTATGATGGTTTGTTGCAGAATATACATTGAAAACATGATGTCATACCTCTCCACTAGTTTCTGAAGGATATGTTTGTCAGTTTGGAGTTCGTTGCTATTTGAGATCATCATTCTTGACTCTTTTCGATAGCGGTTAAAATTCATTTAGAGCTTCTTCATCGTTGATTTTTCTGGTGAAGTTTTTAATTGTATTGTACGCTAAAATTCGTCCTGTCACTTCATGCGCCAACTGTGAAGAAAAAATCAAGTAATTAGCCAGAGATCTATTATTATATAATAACACAAAATCTAAACATACCCTACCGAGTGAGGTCTCCACATCCAACCAATACCTCACAAAATCTAAACATACCCTACCGAGTGAGGTCTCCACATCCAACCAATACCTCTCACAGTTAATTGACTGCGTCCACGGCTATAGAACAAACAACTAATTAATTAAGAAAGTATCAACGCCGACATCTAGTAGTGAAATTCCTATTTACCTCAAAATTATCTAGCAAAGACTTAGCTTTCTTCTGATAGATGGTATTTCTCTCATCCTTGATTGTTGTAAGTGACTTTCGTAATTTTTCTTCAGCTTATTTCCGTGAGGTGTGTGAATAGGCAAATTTTTTGTAAAAGATTTCCAGTTTTAGGTCTTTGAGGTTATCACGTACCTAAGTCAGCATTATGTGGTACATCGCGTAAAGAAAATTTTTTTTAGTGAAAACTTTAGTGAAATTTACAACTATATATAGTATCTTGAGAGGCGCAGTATCAGCATGTGATCATGTGATTAAGTGACACTTGATAGTCACTTAATAAATCAGTTTTTCATTTTTCAGAAACTTACGGTAACAGCTACGCATTCACAGTCTATTAGTGTTTCGGTTTAAAAATGACCAGCATATCAAGGGTGGTGACATCGTTAAATGGTTGCGTAATAATGCTTGCATTCTAAGTGCTTCATTGACAAAGATGATTTTGGTCAGCCAGCGCACTTCTTTGAATGGTCCGCCCCATTGCCATCACGTAACGACCTGATTTAGTTTGTGTGAATATTTCTGTCGTGTTTTGATATTTAATCGATGTTCAAGGGTTAACTTAGTTTTATCATTAGACCGTTATGTGGTGACGTAATATATCGTTGAAAAGATGGTATAATCAGCTGGCGCACTTCTTCGAATAGTCTGCTGTTCCACCACTATTCAACGACACTTCAGTTATATCTTCAGCATTTCGACTGAGCGCAGTAATTCTACTACAATTAAATGCTATCAAAGAGGAGGAGTACGCAGATCCTAGACCATTTAATGCGAGTCCTAGCATTAAATCATTTCTTTGCTCTATTATAAATTTCTATACTAATTGTTTTTTTCCTATCATTATTGCTAACTACGAGATTTTTACAGCAATACTCTTTTTCTACACTAGATTTCTGAAATAAATTATCCCATACAAATTTTCGCATATCTATATCACCCTTACATACAGACAATATAAAATAATATTCCCTGTAAGAAAACTTTTCTGAGATTAGGTAATTTCGAACCTACAGCATAAATCGGGAATTAGCAATTGAGATAAAAAATAAGGCAATGTAATATACACTTATCATTACTATTAATTTTCGCAACATTCTATTCCGTCTGAAATTTATTGCTTAACGCATTATAATAAAGGTATTTCGATTTTTTTATCGCATGTACGATACTACGCAGAATTCAACAAGTGAAGATGTTTATGACTCCTGATATACTACGCCAGACCTTTGCTGTGAAGTTGCATGTGAGAGATTCATGTGAGTAATTTCACTGCGTCCAATTGTACGCGTGATGATGGTCAGTGATTTTCTCAGTAAAGATCAAAATACTGATATATAACAAAAAGAGCAATATATCCGTATTATTTTGGAACATCTATAAAGGTGGAAAAATCGATTAACATCGTGATGACATGTTTCAAGAAGCTAGCCAAGCAATAAACTAACTTACTTTATTATTTACTTTGCAGAATATACGGGTTTGTTTGATTGTAAATATTGATGATGCAAATAACAGCAGTTTTAAATTTATTAATTTTATTATAATTTTTCGTTTTATTTTTCTTTGATTCTTGCTTATA
>CAJVPQ010002930.1:0-12345 GCA_910591825.1 Funneliformis caledonium
TCTTGGATACTTTTGGTTTTGAACTCCTGTTCTTTGAGTTTAGCTTCAACATAAAGACCTGCTAATAGTAATTTTATATCAGGAAAGACAGAGTTAATATGGGCTAAGGAATGGTTAATATCAACGGCTGTCACATGTAGATTTTTGGATTGGGCAATAGCAACAAATTCTTTATATTTGAATGACCATTCTGGACACTTGGTCATGTCATAGAGAAACACTTTAGTTAGTTTGTTGAATCTATGTAGGGTTTTAATGATTTTGTACATGGTTGCCAGACCTATTGGCCGTTTTTTATAACGGGTTGTTCTGACTTTGCTGACAGGTATGCAGGATTTGGCTGCTGCAATGACCGATTCCTGAAAAATATTCCATGAGTTGTTAAGGGATGACTGTGTCCAGCATTTTGTGATGGAAAGGTCTTTTAGAGAGCTGTGCTTGGTAATATTGTCAGTTTTGGCAGCAAATTTGGCCCATTTTTGGTCGTCCATATGAGAGTAGATGAAGAAACTTTTTCTAAGGCATCATCTGTCATTTGAAGGAGTGGTCAAAAAGTCAGATATTGAAGTCATTAAGACTGAATGGTCAGAAACAGAGGGTATTATAGGCACTGTTTGACACGTGAGGATGTTTAAAGTTAATTCAGGAGACATCCAAATGTAATCAATACGTGATGATGAATTATGCTGAAAAAAAGACGGAAAGGATGAACAGTTAATATTGTGGGCAATGCTGAACACATCAAACAAATTATGTCTCAATAATGTGTTCATAAAACGGATTGTGTGTTGAGGGTTCTGTGAACAGTCAAGGTCAGCATTGAAGTCTCCAAGTAGGATGATTTGGTAATTGTCTCAGGTAGCTTCAGCAAGGAGAGAGCTTATATACATTTGCATTGATTTACATAATTTTTTTGAACCAGGGTTGAGTGGTGGGAAGTATACATTGATAACCATTAACTTCCGTTTGTCAGCGAATTATAATTTAGTATAGATAATACAATCGTATTTTGACTCGTGCTTAAAGACGTGTTTGGCAAGTTTTTTACTGAAGGAGAGGCTGACACCAAACCCGCTAGTTTGGCTCTCCTGATACATGCTAGTGAAAGAACTGAAATTCGGAAAAGATTGATTAAGAATAGAAGAACTGGTGGATTTGAAATTTATTTCTTGAAGATCTATGATATTTAAGTCATGTGACTCATATAGAGATATTAAAAAATTCTGTTTGGCGGAGTTGTTGAAGGATCTAATGTTATGTGATGCAATGTTCATAGTTGGTAGATAATTATTTTAGTTGGTGATAACATCTGTATCACAGTTTGTACTGGTAGAGACAGTGTTCATAATTTGAGATAGAGTTATTGCGGGAAGCTATTGAGGTAGCTTTCAATGTTTCTATCTAGAGTATCAGTAATAGGAGTGAAGGATTTAGCATCATGCTCACTCATTAGACCTTTGTTTAAGAGTATTTGTTGGAAGTCCGCACATGTGGAGGAGAGACTATTGATAGCTGTAGTGAATGATGATATACGTCTTTGTTGGCGGTGACAGATCGTGATAAGCTGTTTGTTCGTCTTTTTCTGCAAGGACGTTGAGCATTTCGAAGCATCAATATGAGGATATTTCTCATCAGCTGGTGACGATTCTAGGGAAAGCTGATTATTGTGTTCGGCTGCATCTTGAGGGGTAACGACTGTGATATCAAGTGCTTTTTCAATGATACTAAGTCTATCTTGTGAGAAGGCTAAGCTGGAAGTTAAAATTGTAAGTTGTTTGGTAATGGTCTCGAGTTGCGTGGTGATGAATTTTTGGAAGTCCTGATTATGCATGGAACCTTCTTTAACGGTACCATTAGAAATATTCTTAGACGGTTTGGACACCTGAGTTAGATTGTCTATTTCAATATCCATATCATCAGGAATATCATCAGCCCAGGATAAGGGTTTAGGTTTTGGATTATGTTTATTGCCGAGATAAGTTTGCTGTGGAGGGTTAGATGTAGAGCCTTTAGGCTGGTCTTTCTTCTTCTTGTTCTTCAAAACATCTACGAAGGTAACATTATCTCTTACTGCGTCTCTTTGTTGCTGTTTTTTTGGGGCGACGTAGTTATTGAATTGGGCTGGTTAGAGCTTTTGGTAAAGTTGTTGCATATTACGGTCTTTAGGATTATATCTACATTTTGGACAGTTTGTTGTATTATGATAAGCAAACGAGCAAATGGCACAAAATTTCTTCTTAGAGTCTGTCCATTCAACTTTTTTTCCATTTAGTGTTAGATCTGTGAGTTTACTAGCCTCTTCATAGAGTTTTACAGAAGCAAAGTAAAAGTAGGCGTGTTGGAGATAGTTATAATTTGACCTGGCCCTAGGGACGATCCAGGCAGTTGCTTCTGTCATTCGACCGATATCCAAGAGGTCACGTGACGTGGTATTCCTTGGAAGATTAGTTAGCTTAATTGAATACTTAGATTTGTTTTGGATGTCTGTACGAGAAAGGTTGCTTCTGTGGAATCTGATCATGTTATTGAGGAGAAATATTCCATCTTCTTTGTCAAGTTCGGTGAAGTTAGCGTCCTTATCAAAGGTGATATTAGCTCGTTACCATAGATTACGGGTTTACATCGTAATTCTGGTGATATTACCATATTTGGAAAATAATTTTTTTAGACGCAATTCAGTGGCGTCGAGTGAATTTCGGTCACAGTGATGGAAAGTTCTGAAGTAAAGGGGGCTTGTTTTTGTAGAACAAGTGGTAAGAAAGTGTCGTTGTCTATTTGAGGAATCTGCACCTTGCAGAAATTATCTCGTTCGATTTTATCAAAAAAGGCAAGTTTGAGGATGGTTTGTTTGTGATCTGCTAGAGATTTGCCACGTGTGATACCCGAAAAGGAAAGTAACTTCATGCAGTGCTGATCGATGATGTCAGCAATTTTTTGTTGGGGGTTCCACCTTTGTATTTTTCGAGTAAATAATACGCAAAAATTTTTCGAGAGGTCGACTACTGGTGAAAGCGAGAATATCTTTCTCAGTGGAGACAGTATTTTCAGTAGGGTCGGAGCTGTCGTCAATGTTCATAATACTGGAGGAAGCAACGTTATCAGTAGAAGGAACTTCCTTTTGTTTGCCTTTGCTGTTTACTGCAAGAGTTTTGACATGAGTGTTGTCGACTTCCATGTCGTTTTCAGGAATAGAGTTGTTCGTTGGGACAGATAAAGAAGCTGTTGGTTCAACTGTCTGCGTAGTATTTTGTCTTTTGCTAGGTTGTTGGACATTTTTGGGCGACGCAGAGCGACCGCTGTTGTTATTTTGTTTTCTGCTATTTTTTGGCATAGTGAAAAAGCAAAAAGAGTTTTTTATATTAAATATTTTTTGATATTATTTAACGAATAAATAAGAAAAATTTCCTTTTTTGAATCAGGTCGGGTCAGGTCAGATAAACCTGACCTGACAGGTCAACCAATCAAATTATATATAGACGATATATTAAAATTTATCGTTTAAAAAATTTTTTTTTTTTTTTTTTTAAGTGCGGTAGTTTTGCATAATCTTTATTAAATTTAAGGTATATGTAACAAAAGTAAAAGTAAAATATACAAATTTAAGAAAACACAAAAATCTCTATATAATTAAAATCAAATCAAGACCGACCCTGCACTTTCCCAGAATCTATTCCTAACCTAAGCTAAAAATATCATTTTCCAGTAACAAACCTAATGAGAAAGGGCTCAGCCACTACGGCACTAAAAATTCATCCAGTGGGATCCGTAATAGACCATCTTATTAATTAAATTATCAGAAGATGAAAGGGACGTGAAGCTCTTGATACTGTAACCAGTAGCAGCGGTATTATTCTTTTTGCTTTTTAAGTTGATATTGTGAGAATTCTCAAATGCAATTTGTTGTGAACATCTATCAATCCATATAGCTTGTGTTTGTTTAAAGAGGTGATACATAAAGGCGGATAGTGTTGCAAGGGTGAGATCTTTTGAATTCATAATGTCATGAACGAATTTGTATAATGCTTGAGAAATCATTTCTTTAATGAGAGCGGGTAAGTATGGGAGCTTTCTGTGGACAAATGCCATATCGTTAAACTGGATAAGTCTCTAGCCATACCACTATTCTGTATAAGATCTAGCAGAAATTATTGGGAGTCACAGATAATGTTCTTCATACGAGTCCAAGTAGTTGGGCATTCCCAGAGGTGAGAGAAGGTTTTATCAACGCAATCACATCTGACGCAAAACCAAGTTGGATTATAGATATTAAGGTGTCTAATTTTTAAGATCTCCATAATAGAAAGCATTTTTAGGAGTCTTTGTATTTTTTTCTTTCAGATTGCAGAAGCCTCGTAAGATGTATATGCTGATGCAACGTTGTCATTAATATAAAAACTGGTTGCGTACCAGTTAATATTCAAATGTTGATAGGATCCTATTACTTGAAAATGTTGGAATCTACTGTATATTGCAGATTGTGTGACATGTTTCATAAAGAACTGTATGGAGGTCGAGATAGCAAGGCTCTCATATTTATAATAGTAGTGGTCAATATTCGAGAAGTCAAACGTGAGCGCAGTAGAACTGAGGGAGGCTTTTGCGAGTTTGTCAACTTTATCATTAAATGTGTCTCCTGAGTGCGCTTTGATTTTGCGGAATCGTATGTTAAGGTGGTGTTTGTTTATAATCTCAAATAAGTTCAGCCAAGTTGAGAAATTATTGATCTTGAAGAGAGGTCTTGTGGACGTGGAGAGACTTGAAATTCTTTTAAATTTGTTGAATTAATTAATTACAACTTGTGAGTGAGTCAGAACAGTGATGTGACAGTTCAGCAGGACAACAATGATGGCAGTGAAAATTGCTACTAGCTCTGCGAATGAAGAGGAAGAAAATGTAGCAACTAGTGCTGTTGAAAACGAGGTCATAGAAAAACCTGAATGTGTTTGGAGCCAAGCCATTCCCATTCTCATAGAAGGTAAGCCTAAATCAGAGAGAGAACCGTCTGTATAAAATTTTAAATGTGAGGCAGTAGAAAACTGTTGTGAAAGAGTTATTAGATCCTGTCTGTGTGGTGACATAATGAACTTTGATATTAAAGTAGAAGGTGCAGGGCGGCGATACTCAATGATAGGTAATTGTAATCATGAAACACTATGATACGAACGGTTAAACGTGTGTATAGCAATGTTTTTCATGAGTGGTAATGACTATGCGCTGACATGTGGTTTCCAGGTGTCCTTTATCATAAGTTTTGCACATAGGTCGAGAGGTAAGGTCATTAAACATTTGAATTTTTTGAGATCAGGGAAGTTGCTTTTCAGAAGTGTAAGCCTGTTACATGAGCATCCATTACATTGTTGAAAAGAAATTTCTCTGAAAGGAATGTAAGTATGATGCACAACTCCAATAAAGCTGCCGACTATTTTTAACACTCTGCCTATTATTAAACTATGACTATGGGGTTCCCAATATATGACAAAAGAGCAAGCTACAATCTCTTGTTATAGGAGTAATGATGGAATTCTATTAGCGACGTTATCTTTATATCTGACGGATTTAGGTAAGGAGTTTAGATCATTAACATTAAGCGCGTTTTTAATTATCTGGTACCATTTTGGAGGGTCCTTTTCTAGAGATCGATACGAGTTACTTTAAGTCTAGAGCTAAATACAGTGATTTACCATCTTTACTAACTAGTTGTTCCATGAACATTAAGGAGTATTTGCAAAGGGAGGAGATGGCTCTTCTGTATTCTTGTGGGATGACTGATTGTATAGTGGTAACTCCACCTTGTATACAGTAAGTGTATTGTTCTGAGGGTGATAAACTAATATTGTAAGGTTTTAAATCACATAAGAGTGCTAGGATCCAATTATTGAAATATTTGGAGAGTCTATATGGCCATTCAACTAGTGAGGAAACAGCTAACCATTCTTTAATTTGTAGGTGAAGCAGTCAGATACGCGTAGACAAACCTAATATACTAGTATCATTAAAAGAAGTCAACAAAGCATCACTAAGGGCTTGCAGATATCTGTAGTACAGGTGAGTAACTCCATAAAAGAGATTTGAGTGGAGAACACTAAAGGGCGTGTCTCTTGATAGCCTAAGCTTTTTCTTCAACATAGCTCTAAATGGGCGTATTATACGATCTGCAGTTATTTCTGATAAATGAGTTAGTTAGGTACGGTACTCTATACGGGGTATGATGACAACGTTAAAGGTATATATAAGTTGTTTGTCAGTCAGTCTCTTTGTGGACAAAGCAGTAATCGTAAACTTGACATCTTAGATAGCTTATTTGGTAATGAATGTCTTATTGCATTTTAACGAGATCCAGACCTCAAATATCTGACAGAGGATTTAGGGTTGATAGCGGTTATTGTATGTGTTTGACCATTTCTGTATATTTGTAGGACGTGAATTTCCTTAGTGTTTGTTAACAGATCAGACTTAGACCAGTTACTTTAATGCTGTTGAGATCGTAAAAACTATTAGCTATCCCAATGATCTGTGAGAGGTTTTGTTTAGAATTAGCGATCTACAGTATGTCATCCATATATGCCAGTACTGAGGTTCTGCAGGAGATTTCGTTGAAGGTGCTTAGTCGAACGTTGGCTTTCCATTTTATCATCATATTGTAACCAAGGTCTGAACTCTGCATTCTACATAGGAGGGGATCATAATATATACACCAGAGTAATAGAGAAATAATTTCTCCTTGATCAATCCCTGAGAATACTTCATATGTATCCGTAAGCCTATGAGCTGTGAGGACTTGGTTTTTTCTTTGTATAAACATATTGAATATGAAGTAAATAAAACCCTTGGGAAGCTTTAACCTTTCCAATGCTTTGACTAGTATAAAAATGTTAATGCGATCATAGGCTTTTGACATATCTTGCAAGAGGATCCATAATTCTTTATTGTTGTTAAGGGCGTCATTTTTTATGTTATCAAGGGTGTGTAGGGTTCGAAAATAGAACGGAAAGGAAGACCTGCGAAATTATATTCTTTAAGGATATTATATTTTACAAAGATCGTTGAAAGGCGTATATTAAGAAGTTTGATTAGGGCTTTTCTTAGACATTCCAAAAGGGTAATTGGTTTCGTATTATTGAGGTCAAATTTCCAAGGTTTTGGTTTTGGAATAGGGTATATATATGCTAAATTCCATCTATGTGGAAGTGATGAAATCGACATACAACCTCATATGATGAGCCAAAATATCTTCTTGGCAAGAGGGCCTAAATGTTTAAGCAATTCATTTGAGATCTTAGACGGACCAAATGCTTTACCATTAGCAAAAGAATTGATGATAGAGTACTATTCTTCAGCTGTGAGAGTGACATCAAATTGTTATATATATCTGCATTAATAGTATTGATCAGACTATAAGACGATATCCAATCTTCAGGGATTTCTTTTAGTTCATGAGTGGTGCCTGCCGCTCTTTGAAAATGTTCGTTAACTGTTTGTTTTACTAATGTTTCATCAGTGAGAAGTTTACTAGTGTATTGATGCAAACATCGATTTAGTACGATTGTCTTTCTTGATCGATTTAAGGCTGAATCAAGCATTTTAGCAGGGTTACTAGCATAAGCATCTAGACATTATTCTAAGTATTTTTGGATAGAAGCAAGTTTGTGGTCTTTCTCATGAAGTTTAGTTTTGCAAAATATGATGTTGATTAAAAGCATCATATCTGAAAGGAAAAGGTTAACAAAATCAAAGGGGTAGTTTGGGTGTGAATGTGCTGTAACAAAATCAAGTGAATTGGCGATATTGCGGTATTTGTCGTACATCTGTGTCTAATTTACTGAAAAGGACCCGCCTCGTTTTACTTTGAAGAGTAGTTTTTGAATTTGTGCAAGGTTTTTTGTTGTGAATAAAGTTTGTTGAGGCCTGGCGGTCTAGGATACTTAAACAGCCCTGATAATTTTCTAATTGGTATACACTTATCGGCCGCTTTAATCAAAAGGTCTTGAAAGAGATCCTAGTACTTATTGAGGAGGTGCTGTGTCCAGTATGTATCTTGGTTAATTATTTTAATAGTATTCCCATTTAATAGTGCATCGAATTTGGTTGTAAATTTATTCCATAGGTCCTTATTCATTTTATTCAAAGTCGAAACTGATTTTGACAGGTTTTTCTGTTTGTTGAACTTGATGTCTAGAAAATTTGTAATAGTAGTTACTATGACATGATGGTCTGAAATATCTTTCCCAGGTGTAATCGTATGACAGTCTATTATGTTAAGGAAAATATCCATTGAAGACCATATATAGTCAATCCTAGAAGAGATTTAGCTTGAATGGTAAGTAGGAAATTGTGTCCTGTTTTAGTCATATTTAATCGTAAAGGTATCAAATAGCGACAATCTACCAAATTCATCAAAAGGTTTAAGAGCGTTTGTAGGATTATGCGTTTGGTTCATGTCAGCATTAAAATCCCTAAGACTATTATATGAAAGTCATTGATGGTGGCTTCTTTGATCTATTTGGTTAAAATGACTTGGATTTCTGTCCACATATAAAGGTCGGCAGGTGGTAGGTAACAGTTTATTATGCAAAGTTTTTGCTTATTTGCGAATTGTAAATTCACATAAATGACTTGGTCAAGTTTAGTATCATGTTTGAAAACATGCGAAGCAAATGGTTTACTGAGTACTATGCTTACTCCAAATGCTGTTTGTTTTTTTGGAGTTGAACTAAAAAATAATATAAATGGTGAATGTGATAAATTGAAAATTTTTTCGTGTTGTAGTTTGAAATTAGTTTCTTGGAGTCCAATGACATCTAAATTGTACGAAGAATAAAGTGAAAGAAGATAATATTGTTTAGCTATGTTAGTAAAGGATCTAACGTTATGGGTTGCAAGGAAAAGTTTTGGAAGATTGATGGAGGTCGTATTAGAAGAATTAAGTGATGGGTTTTGTCCAGGGTAATATCTGTAAAGACAGTAATCATAATTAAGTATATTAGAAGTGAGAGAGACTCTCAAGAGCCTTTGCTGCTTCCATATCATAAGCGGTATTGAGTAAATATGAAGTTGGTGTTTTGTCAATTTGGAGAAGATCATTGTGAATTAGTACAGCATGGAAGGTGTTACAAGTGCTGACTAAGGTATTGACAGTTTCTGTAAAATTCTTAAGGCGCAAATTCTGGGTATTCGTAATTTCTTTAAGGGCGGCGATGGTATTTCTTTGTTTATTAATAATAGAGGTGAAGGTATCAATCAATAGGCCAGCTCCATATTCTTCAATGTCATAGTCCTCCATTGTTTCTTCATCAGGAAAACTAACTTTGATACCAAGTGTTTGTTCGATCGTCTCCATTCTTTTTATAGTAATACTGAGAGTAACTGTAAGATCGTTCAGTTTCTGTGAGAGTTGTAGAAAGCTAGATCTGATGAAAGTTTTAAAATCAGCATCAGTGTCGTTCTCGTGCATTGAGCTTCCTGCTTTTGTTTCTGCAGAGATATCACGTGATTTGGGTTGATGAGGTTGTCTGATATGTTGATCCATATTCAGAGGGATATCATCGTTCCATGTAAAAACTGGGTGGACCGGTTATTTTGGTTGATCGTCGTGGGAGTCTGTAGGTCTTGAACGTAAGGAAGGAGGTTTGATATTCCTTGTGGATTGTTTAGGTGAGTTATCTTTTACGACGTTAGCAAATGTGATGTTTAGACTAATTGCTCTTTTACGGGGATGAACTGGAGCTTTGTAATTAGTGTATTATGCTGGCTGAAACCTCTGGTATAATATTTGAGTGCTTTTGTCATGGGGTACGACGTTTTTTTAGACAGTCTTTGATCTTGTGATGTGATGAAGAACAGATAGCACATAGTTTAACTTGGGTCTCAGTTCATTCAAAATGTTTATCGTTGATGGTGAAACTGTCATTGCTGATAGCTGCTTCATAATCCTCAACTGAGGAGAAATAAAAGAACGCGTGTTGTAAGTTGTGATAATTAGATCTGGCTTTGGGAATGATTCAGACTGTTGCATTGACCATAAGATCCAAATCAGATAATTCTTTACCCATAGTATATCGAGGAAGGCAGGTGAATTTAGCTGAAAATTTGGATTGTTTCAGAATTTTATCACATGGCAAATCACACATGTGAAAACGAACCATGTCGTTAAGTAGGAAAACACCATAGCCTTTTTTAAGTTCAATAAAGTTTGCTTCAGCATTGTAAGTGATCGTGGCTTGTTGCCAAAGATTTTTTGTTTCCATATTGAATCTGACTATCTTGCCAAATCGGGAAAAAACCTTTTTATGCGTAGTTTTGTGGCATCCAATGGAATTTCTGTGACTTTAATCAATTGTTGTGAGACAAAGGGGTGTTTTGATACAAACTCGAGGGGTAAAAATATGCGTTTTTCTATATTAGGTAAGTTAACTCTGCAAAATGCGTCCCTTTCATTTCTGTCAGAAAAAGTCGCTTTCAAGATTTTCTTGGATTGGTCCTCTGGATGTTTAGCAAACACTACACCTGAAAAAGAGTCAAATTGATCAAAAATAAGGTCCATGACGTCAGATATTTTGGTTTGAGGAGATTTTCCAGGGTAGTCATCCGCTGGAAAAAATGCAAAATAATTTGTTTTTTGGTGGAAATTTCTTGAGGACACTTTTTTGTCAAAAAATTTTCTGAAGCGTCATTAGCATCATTGACGTTTATTGGAGTTTGGTTGGGGGTGATAACTACAGTAGTTTCACTTGTTGAGGTTTCTTTGCCTTTTCCTTTATCAAGCGGAAGGGGGTCAACGTTCATAATGACTGGAGTTTCATTGTTGTTTTTGCTGGTGGAGACACTACTTTTAGGTTCAGTAGTTTGTAGAGTATTTTGTCTTTTGTTTGGTTGTTGCTCTGGAGTATCAAGGCGAGAGTGAGGTTGTTGTTTTGGTGAATTTTTATTGTTCTCTTTCTTTGGTCTGTCCATATTGCACAGGTTGAATGATGCCAAATAGGAGACCAATCAGAAGAAATCTGGGTCTCTGAATTTCTTCTGATTGGTCCCTATTTTTATTATTGGTATTCAATAGAGAAACCCAATTAGTGTCATAAAATGGCGTAAGAAGTGTACACTAAGATTTCAATCAGGTATAAAATTTAAAATCAAATAGGATACCTATCAGTAATATATCAAATATCAATAGGAATGTCTATTTTATGCCTAATATATTAACATTTATCTAATTGTAATTTACCGATTTATAACTTTTAATTTAATATATATTCCCGATTTATATAAAATTGTTTTTTCGCATCATTAAATATTGATATTTATTTGTATTACGCAATATAGCTAATAAAATTACAACATAAAGAAAATTTATATATTACTAAACTATGCTAATAGTCCTCATAACTATTATACACTCCTGATACCAGATTCCTAGATCTTTGAAATATTTTTTCTTCGTCGTCAACATTATCATCCTCCTCCTTGTCTTCCTCCTCATTTCTCTTCTCATCCTCTTTATCTTCCTCCTCATCTTCTGCTTTATTAATATAAATGTTATCATCAACATCTTTTTCTCTGATATTATTATTTCTAAAAGGAGACGAAGAGTAGTGAATACTAATATATTTCTCTGCAAATGATTTCAGAGATCCATTATATCCGTTTCTTGTCTAACTAGAAGTATTAACGGGTGCTTCTTTTTCATCAGGTATGAATTTGTCATTACTATACACCCGTTTTCTTGTTCTACGTGTCGGGTTAAAGTCGTTATCTATAAATTCTCACAAAAAGATGCGTAACTAAAAAAAACCCAAATTAGTATATTCCAATTTTAAAAATTAACTGTATAAACTTACTGTTGAAGATCTCCATTTAAGATCTTGGATAATGATCTTTCGCTTATTAGGATTTTCATCATCTGTTTCCGATATTTCCAGACTATGATATTTATTGTCAGTTTAGATCAGTCGAAGTTCATCGTTATAAAGTTTTTCTATCAAAGGATTTTTCAATTTTATGAATTTGTTGATTGTTTTCATCTGGTGCTCCCATTTCTAAATATATCAGGAATTTTTTATTAATAAAGCATAAAACAAAACCTTTTTTTTTTACTCACTTCAGTACGTCGTAAATTAGCGTGTTTCTTCTTTTCTCGATATCATTCCAATGTGTACCTCTCTTATTATTTAAAAAGTTTTCTCTTTGGTAGCGATATCGTTCATGAATTATGTACCTGATTATACCATCAACTACTGGGAATACCTTCCTATCAATTGCCTTTTGTATAACTGGGATTATATGATTATTAACAGACTCTCGCTGACTTTTGAAAGTTTTGTTAACGTCCAGTTTTTTATTCTCTGGGAGTCT
>CAJVPQ010002931.1:0-12344 GCA_910591825.1 Funneliformis caledonium
TATGTCAACTATGTCTAACATATTAACTATGTCTAATATATCAACTATATCTAATATGTCAACTATGTCTAATATGTTAGCTATGCCACATATGTCTGACATATTATATATATCATTTATGTCAAATCAGTCGATCTTCTGCGTCACATTTACCCATTCACAATATCTAAGGAATAATATATATTGAATTTTATTATTTAATAGCCAATTAATTATAATTTTAAAATTATAATTCAATATTTTATTTATAAAATGTCAAAAAATACAAAGTATTATAATTTTATTGTATCTAAGAAATAGAATTTAGTTACACAAATTCTTAAAATGATAAATTTGAAATTTTAAAAATATTATACATAATTTTTTTACTTTTGTATAATATTTTATATTTACTAAATAAAAAAATTTCTTACTTATAATTTTAACTAGAATTAGTTGATAAAAATGCAAAAACATATTTTTAAAAATTTAAGAAATTTTAAAAGATAATTTAGATAAATTATTATAGAAATATAATAAAATAATAAAAAATTAGATTTACTAAAAAGAGATTTTCACTATTTTTAAATCTTATTCTTCAATAATTACATAAAATTTTAATTAAAAATTTAGCTAATATAAATTGAGCAATCTCTAATCTAAACTATTTAGATTGCAAGAATATTATGAACAATAAAGATTAAATATATAAAATTCTGAGTAATATTAAAGAATTTCATATTATTATCATATAAAAGATAGTATTAAATTCTGATTAGCAATAATAACTTTTTTAAGATAATTACTAAATACAATAATATAATTAGAAGGTTTTATAGTATTTATAAAATTCTTAATGTGAATATTTATATTAAATTAATTTATAACTTTTTTGTTAATATTATCATTACTTCTTTAAATGAAGATATTTTAAATTAAGATATAAATAAGTAATTTCTTTGATAGTTCTATTATTAATTTTATAAAAGCTAAGTTTAAAATATTAGAGCTTAAGTAGAAATGAATAATATTATAAATTGATAATTCAATAAATTTTGTGTAGTAAAAAATATTTAAATATTCTAATTTATAATATGATTATATATTTTTTATAAACTCATATAATTAACTGATTGATTATTATACAAATTAAGATACTTTAGATTAAGATATAAACTTATTATTAGTTTTAATTCTTTATTATCAAATTCTATACTAATTTTGAAATTTAAATAAATTATATCTAAGTATGATTTCATAATATTTATAATTTTTATCTTAAAGTAAATGGTAGTATAAAATTTTAAGAAGAATTATTTTTAAACTTTAATCTAACTTTATATTTTATATATTAATTTTATGAATTTTTTCAATTAAGCAAATGTATAAATAACTTAATTATCATTATATTACTTTAAAAATTAGAAGTTTTCAATTATTTTAAATATTAAAATACATTAAAATTTAACTTTAAAAAAATATTAATACTACATGAAGTAAATTATAAATTATAATTATTTCTGAAATATAGTGAAGAACACATTTATTATAATCAAAACTAAAGCTCTAAATAATTCAAATTAATCCAAAAAATTTTTAGTTTAAATCAACTTTAGTTCAATTTTAGATTATAAAAAAATTAATCTGAAAATTTCAGATAGTTGTTTCAACAAATGATAAAATATTATTTATTTAAAATTATCAAAATTATTATTTTAAAAAAATGATAAAACATTATTTAATTAGAATAATAAAATTATCATTCTAAATGAATAATAAAAAATCATTCATTTAGAATGATTCAATTATTATTCTAAAAGAATAATAAAATATCATTTGATTAAAATAAAAAAATATCATTCAAATAAATAATAAAATATCATTTAATTTAAAAATATCATTTAAATGAATAATAAAAAATTGTTCATTTAAAATGATTGATATTATTATTCTAAACAAATGATAAAATATTATTTGATTAAAATGATTCAAATTATCATTTTAAAAGAATAATAAAAGAATCATTTATTTAGAATAATTAATATTATTATTTTAAATAAATAGTAAGAATATTGTTTATTTAGTATAATTGATATTATTATTCTAAACAAATAATAAAATTTTGTTTAATTAAAATGATAAAAAACTATTTTAAACAAAATGAACTTTTAAATTAATCTGAAATTTTCAGTTCAGTTAAGATTTATATCAGTTTACAATTCAGTTCTAATTCACATTAATATTTTAAAATTTATAATCTAAATTAAACTAAATTGAAATTTTCAGTTCAAATTTAGATTAATCTGTAATTCAGATTAAATTAAACTATTTAGAGTATTAGTTAAAACTAACATAATATTTATTTGTCTATCACAGAATTAACTAATCAAAATTTAAGATCAGATATAATATAAACATATGCTTTTTACTTGATTATTTTTTCACATAATACCTTATTAATAAATTAATGTTATATAAAAAATCAGTATTATATTAAATTTATTTTAACTTTTTTTTATTATACATTTAAGTGATATAAATTAATATTTCAAATGCATAACAGTTTCTGTTTCCTAGTTTTATATATTTAAACAATTTATTTTATTAGTTATTATATATAATATAATATTAATAAATAAGAAATTAATAAAATTTTTAATATCTAATGATAAATAAATTAAAATTAAGAATATTAAAAATTTATTAAAGTTTATATAAAATATGATAAATAATTATTTATTTAAAATGAATAAAACAAATAAATTAATATTTAACTAAACAGTTTTAATTTATATTTAATTAATATAATTAAAAGATTTTATTATTATAGTTTAATCAAATAAAATTATTAAAACTATTAATAATATAAAAATTAAATTAAAGTAATATTATTCAGCATCTGATAGACTTATTTATATAATTTTAATAAGTTTATATAAGTTTATCTAATTATATTTTATAAATATTAATATTAATAATTTATTTATATTTAAAAAATAATTATATATCTAAAATTTATATTAAAATATTATATAAATAATGAATTTGAATCTGAATATAAAAAATATATAAATATCAAATTAAAAATTATAAAATAATAAATATATTTAAAATTTTTAATAAAGGTAATAATCAATCCATTAATTTTAAATACATTATACTATATATATTTAAAAAAATAGAAACTAATTAAAGTAATAATTAGATATATATTTAAATAATGCATAAATTCTTAATACTAATATTTTAATATTT
The DNA here is from genome assembly GCA_910591825.1 of Funneliformis caledonium. Lineage (NCBI taxonomy): Eukaryota > Fungi > Glomeromycota > Glomeromycetes > Glomerales > Glomeraceae > Funneliformis > Funneliformis caledonium. The sequence continues at coordinate 3,235 of CAJVPQ010002931.1, forward strand.
TAAAGGTTAAAATTTATAGTTACATATATTATTATTTAATTATATAATAAATTAATTTAATAAATTAATTTAATTTATATATTGGTTAAAATCAAAAAATTGGAAATGCAAAAAATCAGCCTAAAATCAATTTAAATTTGACCTAAATTTAGCAAATTATCAAAAATCAGCCTAGTCAACTGATATATATCAGAAATTGGTTAAGAATTTAACCTATCTTATTTATAGCCAATTGGCATACTTATAGCTAATTGGTATATATCAAAAATTTGACCTATCTTATTTATAGCTGATTAACATCTGATTGGAATAATTATATTATTTTTTAGATATAATAGTATTATCATTCCTTAAGAATGATAGTTTTATCATACCTAAGGTACGATAGTTTTATTATTCTTAAGGAATGATACATTTATTATACCCTAAGTATGATAGTTTTATCATTCTTAAGGAATAATACATTTATCATACTTTATATACAATAGTTTTATTATTCTTAAAGAATGATGCATTTATCATTCTTTAGATATAATAGTTTTATTATACCTAAGAAATAATAATATTATCATTCCTAAGAAATGATGCATTTATCATATCTTAGATACAATAATTTATCATTTCTAAGATACAATAGTTTTATCATATCTTAGATATGACGATTTTATCATTTCTAAGAAATGATGGTATTATCATTTTTAAAAAATGATAGTATTATTGTTCTTAAGAAAAGATGGTTTTATCATACCTTAGATATGATAATTTTATTATTCTTAAGAAACAATAATTTTATTATATCTAAGGAATGATAGTTTTATTATTTCTAAGAAATGATGTATTTATCATTTATTTGAATTGATATATTATCATTCCAATAAACTAAGATTTCAGATTAAACTGATTTGCTAAAATAATATTAAATATACAATTTTTTGATATTGATTTAATATACTATTTGAGTTTATTTCTAGTATATAGGAATATTTATATAAATAAGCTTAATTTTTAATTTTTTAAAAAATAATTTCAATAATTTTCAAATTTTCTCTTTTTACATTCTACAAAAATACTGAAAAAATGTCCCAAAAACAAAAAGATCTTAAATTAAATTTTAGTCAATTTTCACCTTTAACTATCAAAATCAGAGGAAGAAAAAACTGTATTTTAGTCAACTTTTCAAAAATAAACTGATTTTTTTTACTTTTTTTTATAGAAATATGCTTTCAACCATCTAAATCGAATGAAACTTAAGTTGAATTTTAGTCAATTTTTCTGATTTTTTTACTTTTTATAATAGAAATATGCCTCCAACCATCTAAATTAAACAAAACTTAAGTTAAATTTTAGTTAATTTTCTGATTTTTTTACTTTTTATAATAGAAATATGTCTTTAACTATCAAATTAAACGAAACTTAAGTTGAATTTTAGTCAATTTTTCTGATTTTTTATTCTTTTTTTTTGAAAATGACAATATTACTATAATGAATATTTAGGATAATTTAAGGGGATTTTAGAAGTAAAATGGATTATATTTTTATTATTTTACATAGTTTTTCTATTTTTTGCTTATATTTTTTAAATAAGAAATTAATCAATAGGTTTTGGTAATATTTATATTATATTTTTGTGAATTATATTAAGTTTTTATTATTAATAAAATTTTAAAATTTTAATAAATTTAATAAATATAATATATTAATAATATATACTTATTTGACTAAATTGATACCAAATTGAGGCTAATTTTAGGCTGATTTATGATTATTTAAATTCTAAATTAATGCTGAATGATGTTGAATTGAGATTAATTTTAGGCTGATTTATGATTATTTAAGTTCTGAATTGATACTAAATGATATTAAATTAAGGTCAATTTTAGGTTGATTTATGGTTGAATTTAAGTTCTGAATTGATGCTGAATAGCTATATCTAATTGGAGTCAATCAACATCTATCAGTGTCTGAATTATTGCTAAATTGAGACCAATTTTAGGCTAATTTATGGTTGAATTTAAGTTCTGAATTGATGATGAATGGCCATATTTGATTGGAATCAATCAATATCTATTAATATCTATTTATGCCAATCAAAAAATATGGCAAATTGGTCATAATAGTATCAAAATTAGCCTAAAATTAACCATCTGATTTTTAGCCGATTTGGACTATTTTGACTAGTGATAAAATAAACACAATAATAAATATAAAAATATTTTATAAATTACATTTCAAAAACTTAAGTTAATATAGTAAATTAATATAATATCATATAACATGTAAAGGATTTATGAATAATTATAAAGAATTATAAATAATTATGAAAGATAAGTTTTATTATCTAAAATGTAGCGAAAGATACTTCTATTACAATTAAAACTATGCAATATTCGTCTGTCTATCACAAAATTAATCAATTAAAATTTAAGATCAAGTATAACATAAACACGTGCCTTTTACTTAATTTTTTATCATGTGAAGCTATGTTAACAAAAATATTGCATTAAATTTATTTATTAACTTTTTCTGTTATATATTTAAGTGATATAAATTAATACTTTAGACACATAATGATTTTTGTTCTCTAGTACTTAATTAATTATATATCTTTTATTAATACAATGATAAATTCATTATTTAAAAGTTATTTATTTTATCAATATTCTTAAAGAAAATATAGAAATATTTATAAACTAAACTAAATACATTTAATAAAAATAAAATTGAACTATCACTAGAAAATAAAATGAACTTATCAATAAAGTTAATAGATCTATAAAAAAATTAAATTAATATATAATTTTAATTATTCATTATACTAAAACTTAAATAAGCATCTAAGATCTATATGATTATCCTAGAAAATAAATTTAATTGAATGATCTACATAAATGATCTCTAAGAAAATAATATTAATATTATTATTATCATTAAATTTTTAATTGAAAATTTTACCTATTATAATGTTAAAATAATCAAAAATGAATTTAATAATAATATAGACCTATAGATTCAGATTTGTAATAATGTAATAGCAGAATCCTAAACAATACTAATATAACTTACAAAAGAATTTACATAGAGTTTATATATAAATATTTTTTAAATAAACAAATAGAATTTGTATAAATTGGTCAAATTTTATATTATTTATAAATTGTATTTGTGTAGAATTAACTAAAACAATAATTAAGAGCTAGAAAAATATAAAGTTGATTATTTTTTATTTATAAAATAATTAAATGTTTAAAATAAAAAAATTTAAAAAATTAGAATAAAAATTAAGATATGAAAATAATAAATGTTTGAAATTCAAAATTAGAACAGAATTAAAAAAATAAAAAAAATATGAAGCAGAATTCAAAAAATTAGAATGGAGGTTGAAAAATAAAAAATAAAAGTATGAAATTTAAAAAATTAAAACAGAAGTTGAAAAAATAAAAAAAATGAAATAAAGTTTAAAAATTAAAATAAAGGTTAAAAAATAAAAAAATAAAAATACAAAATTCAAAAAATTAGAATAAAGTTAAAAAAATAAAAAAATAGAGTAGAATTTAAAAATTAAAATAAAGGTTAAAAATAAAAATATGAAAGTCAAAAAATAAAATAAAAGTTGAAAAAATAAAAAAATGAAACAAAGTTCAAAAAATTAGAATAAAAGTTAAAAAATAAAAAAATAAAATTAAAAATTCAAAAAAATAGAATAAAGTTGAAAAAATAAAAAAAATGAAGCAGAGTTTAAAAAATTAAAATAAAGGTTGAAAAAATAAAAAAAATGGAATAAAGTTTAAAATTAGAATAGAATTAAAAATTAAAAATAAAACTCTGCTCTATTTTTTTTTTTTATTTTTTTCAACTTCTATTTTAATTTTTTGAACTTTACTTCATTTTTTTAATTTTTTAACTTTCATTCTAATTTTTTGAAATTACACTTTTATTTTTTTATTTTTTAACTTTATTCTAATTTTTTAAACTCTATTTCATTTTTTATTTTTTTAATCTCTATTCTATTTTTTAAATTTTGTATTTTAATTTTTTTATTTTTTTCAATCTTTTCTAATTTTTTGAACTTTACTTAATTTTTTTTTATTTTTTCAATTTCTATTCTAATTTTTTAAACTCTACTTCATTTTATTTATTATTAATTACAAAATAAATTTTAAATTATTTTTAATAAAATTTAATATTAGTTATTTTTAATTATTTAAATTTAATTTTATATAACTGAGATTTTAAATTTATATATTTAAAGTTATTTTTTAACTAAAATGTAAATTTGCATAGAATTACTATATAAAAAGATACATAGAGTTATTAGTAAATATATGCTAATTATTTGTAAGTTATATTAATATTGTTTAGGATTCTGCAATAATACTAATTATATTAGAACTTATATTTACTTATTAGATACAACATAAACATTTTTTTCAATCTTATTTTAAATATATTAGTCTAAACAGTAAAAAAAGTAAATTGTTATTATATAAGAGGTTTACTATTAAAATCAAGTTTACAAGCATAGTAATTTATATGATCCATAATGTAATTTTAATAGCAAATCTTCTATATATATTACATTTTTGATTAAATGTTTAATATTGTTTAATTTTATTGTTTAATATAATATGCAAATTTTTTCAAAAATATAATTTATTATCATAAATAAAAAGTGTATTATAATTATAAAGTTTGATTACTATTATAAAATTATAATAATATAGGTATTTTAACCAAAATAATATAAAAATAAATATTTGTAAACTTATATAAAAAAATATATAAGGATCTAAAATTATTATTATTACTTTATTACTATTATTACTATTAATATTATTATTAAAATTTCTTTTATTTTTATTTAATGAAGTAATCTTTAGAGTTTTTTGATAACAATATAAATTTATTATATTCATTTAGTTAAATCTGATTTTTTAAGATATAATATTATAAAATTGAATATTAAAATGTTTCTTTAACATATATTATTTTAATATTATTTAAATATTCTAATTAATAATTAGCAAATATATAACTAGAAAAAAATAGATAAAACTATTAATATATTATTAAAAAATTAGTACCTTTAATTAGTATAAATTTAAATTAAAAATTATATACATAAATTGATAAATTATATTAGTTCTTTATGTAATTACTTTAATTATATGTAGCAGGGAGAGCATGCAGACTGATTTATTTTTTTCTAGAGGTTTAAGAATGATAATTATCAAAATGCGTCTCAAACTTATTTTCAAAGCCTTTAGCTATAAGAATCTATTATAGAATTTTAAACTCTAGCCTAAATTTAAGCTTTCTTGCTATCTAAAATATTTGGTATTAAATTTGACATTAAAATACTTTGCAGGATATCAAGAATAAAACAATCTTTTATAGCCTTTCTAGCCCAATTTTAATTCCAAATAATATAGCAAAAAAAATATACCATTCTGTTTGGGTTCGAGACGATGCGAGATTGGCAAGAACTAAAGGTTTAAAGCCAAGTTCATAAAGTTTCTGCAAACCTTCTATGTATAATAATATTTATACTATTCTAGAATTAATTCTAAAAAGGATTTATTATCATCTAGCAAAGTAAAAATTTACATCTAAGCGGATCGCTTTATTTTCGCCTAAGAGTTTAAGAATGATAATTATAAAAATGAGTCTCAATCTTATTTTTAAAGCCTTCTAGCTATAAGAATCTCTGATTATAATTTTGACATAATAAAAATTTGCACCTAAAAGTATAATCTTAGGTGAAAAAAAGGCTATCATGATGTAAAAAAAAATCAGAATAGCATGATGTAAAGACAAGGAACGTTTTCTTTTTTCTCACTAGATTTGAAAAAAGAAGCTAGACTTTTTCCTGCAGAAGCGATAGCTTCAAAGGAGAGGACATAATAAAAATTTTCACCTAGAAGTATAACCTTAGGTGAAAAAAAGGTTATCATAGTGTAAAAAAAATTAGAATAACATGATATAAAAAATGGTTAGTATAATGTAAAAAAAAATCAGTTAGCAAGATATAAATAAAAACTTATCAGCTAAGATAATCTAGCTCTACTAATCTCCAAAGAAGTCAAAACCCATATCCTCATCATTCGAGTCATAAATCTGAACTTTAGGAATATTACCAGAAGTAACAATTCTAGATTGAAGGGTTGTAATCCCATCACTAGGCTCAAAAATTAGAGTTTCAACTCCAGTATCTTCTGATTCTTCGTTTATGATTAGAGCGATAGTATTAGTCACCTGTAGTGCTTCAATCTACTGTGAACTATGCTCTCCTGCTTCTTCAGTTTTGTCTGCTAACAGCTCTAAAAGCAATTCATCAATTTTCATCCAAATTAAATCATCAGTATTAGCTTTAGCCTGAAGCCTATTAAAATATTGGGTTACATAATAGGTACCAGAATGTTTTCTATAAAGACCAGGTTCAAAGCTAGTCAGCTTGCCACAAACCTTATAGGAAAAGTGAGATTTAGCTTTCCAATGTTTAAATACCCTTTAGGTTGATGACAAATTTATCTACAGACGTATTCAGTCATGAGTAAATAATTGCAATAATATCTACCTATCATGCCTTCTTGTTATTTCACAACTGTGAAATGATTTTATAAACCAAAGAATAAGTTTATATAATAAAAAAATACACTATATTAACTATTTCTCCTAAAGGTTTTGACCGAAGGAGAGGAAATAAATATTTTATTTTAAAATGAAAGTTTTTGTTATATTAATACAAACATTCAATACTTATACAAAATGGTTAACTATAAAGATATCGAATCAGTATTAGTTGAGGTAATTAAAGTGGCATATAGCCAAGGTACGAAAAAATATGATAAAATGGGATTCAGATGATCATTGCAGATATGTAACGAAGCAATGAACTCTAAATGAGAAAATTTATAATGAAAGAATGGCAGATTTCAAAGACTGGTATAATGAAGAAGTGTATCAGAGTCTTGAAAAATTATATAAATTATATTTCTTATTCGCAAACCAAGAAGAGGTTATACAAAAAAGGTCTACAGAAGAAGTAAACAAAATACTTAAACTTCATGAATTAGAAATCTAATTCGTGAGCACCCATCGTGGTGGTAATTCTGTGTTAGAATGAATGACTAACAAAAAATAATAATAGTATTAGTTAAAGAATGAGATCTAATTTTTGAAGTTGTTGAGAAATTACTATATAAGGGTCTTCATAATACCATATTTCAATAAGAACTATTTGATTTTTATTGTAAAGTTCTTTTTTTAGCTGATCTTGTGTAAACTGCTTTTTAAAATCTTCTTAGTTTTTATAAAAGAAAGTATGAAAACATTCATGTTATATACCTTGAACTTCGATAGCAAAATCATATTGTGGATAGTATATATTATTATGCCAGTTCTTTAGATCGCAGAAAATCACCTACAATATCACAGTTTAGCAGAAGGTTTCCTTTACACAGAAGAGTAAAGATAAAGATACGAGATAAGAAATTAAAGAGAATTATGATAAACTGAGTGAAATATGTGCAAATAATTATTTAACAAACAAAAAACTAGTACTGTCTCTGTCAGCGCGTCTGTATTATACAGTTTATTTATCAAAAGAATTATTCAAGACAAGACAGTTCTTATCCTTTTTACATCAATGGATTACTCCTATTTATATAAAAATACTCACTAATAACGATAAAATAAATTAAATGAAGAAAATAAATAAAATAGATAAATAAATATAATAGATAAATAACATAAATGAATAAAATAAAATAAATGAGAAAAATGAAATAAATGTCATTAATATCGTATGACATAATAAGGCCTATTTGTATAATAAAATTAGACTACCAAATTTAGGAAATAAGACATGTAAATCATTTAATTATCTAATTTAGTTACAGTACTGCTAATCATTTTAATATAACACAAAATCAATCATCCCTTTTAGCCTTATAAATTATTTTTGCATATCAATTTTAGGTGTAATAATATCAAGCTCAAGTCCTAGCGGGTGATCAGGCATTTTTAAGAAATCTGGTCTGCGAATATCAGATGGTGGGCCTAATAATTTCATTGCTATTTCCTTGCAAAGATCTTGTCTCTTTCATGAACAAAATGGGCACTATATACCTAAATATTTACTTTATCCAAGGTTGCATACCATTCATGCTTTTTTCATACTGCCATTTTAATTTTGTATGCGCATCATTATATATTTTGAAAGACATAATCCTTTATGTTTAGTCGCAATTTTTCTAGCTTTTTCAATAAAGAGTTTTGCATTACCTGAACAGTCGAGACACTATGTATCCAAATTTCTTACACATCTAAGATTTATATGCTATTGATGACCCTCATTACATTTTCATAAAAGCAAAGAATCTATATCAATATATTTTTCTGATAAACATTTTCCACCTTTTTTAAGAGCAATTTCTTTAGCAATATTAATATTAAGTTTAGAACATCCTACACATTGAGAACACCATGAATTTTGATTTTTTATTGTATTTAAAACTGCATGCCAAATATGTCCTTGATGACATCTCTATTGCAATGGAGTATGAATATTAATATACTTATCTGATAAACATTCGCTATTTTTAGATCGAGCTATATTTTTAGTTAAATCTAAACTAACTCTTCGAGTATCTACTACACATTTAGGACACTAAGAATTATGATTTCTTATTCTTTCTAAAGAAGCTTGCCATTCATGTTTTTTACGCACTGCCAGAAAAGTGGTGTATAGCTATTTATATATTTTTCAGAAAGACAAATACTACTTTTTTTAAATGCAATTTCTTTAGTAATACCAATATTAAGTTTAAACATTTTGCATAATGTGGGCACCATTTACCTCTTTTTATATCACATAAAGCAGACTTCGATTCATGAAACTTGACACATTTCTAATGTAAAGGACTTTTATTATTGATATAACATTCAGAAAGACATTGTTCACCTTTTTCTAAAGCAATATTTTGAGCATCAATTAATGTCAATTTGCGACTCATTTTTTTAGAAAAAACTTTGCCCAATAAAAAATTTGATATAAAAATTCCATAAAAATATTAAGTTTTATAATGTATAACTTTTATGGAAAATCAGTA
>CAJVPQ010002932.1:0-12342 GCA_910591825.1 Funneliformis caledonium
ATCATTTGGTTGATCCATTCTGCAAATCCTTTTGTAAATCAGTTTTGCAGATCTCTTTGTAGATCCGTTTACAGTATGAAGATTCCATTTGCATGTGCTTTCAAAGAACTCTTGGTATCAGACGACAATACTAATTACGCATCATATCTCCTTAACTTTTTCCCAGCAAGATATAAAGCATGTAGGAATATGTGGAAGTTCAGCCAACTTTTCGCAAAAAAACTTTTTCGTAAAATAACGCAAAATAAGGTATGTATATGCCTTAAATTATGTATGAGAGCGAGTTTTTTCTCACTATAAGCCTTGTATTTAGGAAACGAAAAAAAATGGCCAATATTATTGATTTCAGGTTTAAAGTTCATGATAAATCAGATGATGAAATCTTCATAATCAAAATAGCCTGGCAAACATTAGTCAAAGACGTCATACCCACTATTAAAAAAGGAATGGCAACACTTTATAAGCAGGTTCCTGATGAGATTAAGCTTTACGTGAATAACCCAAAAGGGCCGGCAAAAGAGTTGGAACCAGATGACATGATTTCTAAGCATTTAAATATCGACCATATTGAAGAGAGTCTCATTCTCATATACCCCTAATAGTCTGCTTTAGCAGTATTTCATTATCATGCTATGTAATAGTTTTTATGTATTGTAGGCCGGGTTCTGGCAATGTTTTTATTTCATAAATAAAGTATTATTATCTTATCAATATATGAGTAAGCGGGTCATGTATAATGTCTGTACTACATAAAAACCTATATTAATGGCCAGTATTCTCTTTCCCGAACAGAAATAAATTTTTATCTCACTCCAGAGAGTAACACTATTTTTTGTCCGAGCCTAATATCCCTATAAAAGCACTATGTCTGAAACTAGTACACCTTATACTCTAGCTTCCGCCTCCACTACTATTGCTGGAAATGAGCGGTCTCGTTGGCAGACGAAATTAAAAAATATGACACAGCTAAGCTTATAGAATATTTGCAGGAACAGGGCTTAGGTCTTAGTAAGACGGCTATCAAAATTTTAGAAGAAGAAGAGATTACTGGCCATACTTTCTTCAAGATAACCAAAGAAGAGCTTAAGCGTCATGGAATGAAATTGGGACCTGCAACAGCTCTTGTAGACTTCGCTAAGGACTGTAAGGAGAAAAAATTAAAAGCGTTCTCCTTGTACAAGAGTTTGAAAGAAGTGTTAAAGAAATATGGTATTAGTTCTGATGGTACAGACACTATTCCACTATTCTCTATAGACCCACGAAATTCAAGACACCAACAAGCACTTCGAGCATTGTATGAAGAATATTTTGTTCAGGATAAAGCATTACGGGTCTTTGGTTCTGGATAGTTTGGAATCTATGCGCAATGAATACGTCTCGACCATACTTCATACCTTTCTTCATATCGCAGGAGACGCTACGAGAAAGGAATTTAGTATGAGGCCTGAATACAAAATAATTGGTGATGAAAGTTGTGGACGAGTCGATTATGCAATCAAGGTATGATATTTTTTTTTTTGATACCTTCAGAAGAGATAATAATATTGTCGTACTCGTCTTCAGGAAGCCGAGAACCTTATTTGCATTACAGAGGATAAGGTCCAGTGTAGTGTACTCGAAGGCTTTGCCCAAAATATCAAGCAACTTAAGAGTTCGTACGAAACGAACAAGAGAAAACGAAAGTAGAACAAGGATGATTTTGACTACCTCTATGGAATCGTAACCTCTACTAGGGATTGGCATTTCTTGCTTTATTCTCCAGGTGAAATCTCCCAGGCAAGTGAGCTTTCATTCACTATCGAATTTAGCAAGAAGGCCTTAAATAAGGAATCCGAAGAATATCAAACGTTGTGTAAGGGCGTGAAGAAGGTTTTGGAGGCGATCGTAGGGTTAATAAAGGATAGGGCATGTTCAGATGAAGAACCAGATAGAAAAAGGGTTAAGATAGACGGGTATCGTTCAAAAAAATAATTAGCCATAATTAGCATAGACGTCATGTATTACAGGCTACGTCTCGAATATTTGTATTTATTTTTTGCATATATTAATAAAAAAAATTGAATTTTGCAGATATATATGATAAGCGAAAAAATATATAGTCATGGAACCGCCATTCCAAGGCTATAAACAAATTCATCTAAATCTAATAACATTTTAATAAAACATTCATGCTAAAGCTAGTATATGTCCTGGCCCTAAAACACTAGTCTTGGTAAATGCATCGTATAAAGTACCTGGTTTGTGCTTTGAAGGGGCTAAATCTGGATGATGGAGAAATTTCATAAGCACGTCGTTCCTCCAAGTTTTCATCTCTTCTTGCTCCCAAGTTATCTCTATCAATGTAGATAGGTTACTATAATTCATTTCCATTAGGTTTTGAAGCGAAGATCGTTTATTTTTTTCGAGGGTAAATAAACTCATCCCACCCTCAACAGCAGAGTCCACAGTAATAGGGAAGTTTTTATGAATATCCAATCTACTTGCTAAGATAAATAAGGGTGGAATTAAGGCTGGATAGTAGAAGTCAGCTAAGGGATCTAGCTCAAATTCACTGACACATATAGTCCCAATATCTTCTAAATAATCTGAAAGTCTATTAGCATATCTGTAACCTTCGCGAATCAACTTCTGGAATAGCTTTCCATTCGGACTGATCCATCGACCAGTTAGTAAATTAAGTATTCTTCTATGTATGTCTGATTATTGCATATGGATTGTTGAAATTAGTATTTATGAAAGTGATAATAGATGATTAGTACTTATGAAAATGGTATGTTTAATTACTTATTTCCTCCCATATTCTTCTTTTTATAATATATGTATGCTCTTTTCTTACCTTGTTCACATTGGACACAAAGCTGAACTCTTGATTTAGTACCTCGTTCACATCCTTTACATGGTTGTGGGATTATTACGCCCTTTCGTATTTTAAATGCGTGGGATGCACAATATTGATCCTGTGCTGATTTTTCACAGAAATGGGTCTTTCTAACCAACAACCAATTACAAGACATTTCTTTCCTCTGACCATTATTCATACTCATTTTCATATTTAAAATTTATCGTCGCCTCGAAAGCGAGAGACAACGAATAAGTTGATCCTAGCTGAAGGTACTCAGGGTAAGGGATCGTGCCTACTTGTATGATAGTCGTAAACCTCTATTAATAATTTTTTTTCTTGGCAAAAGAGATCGGCGTAAACAATTGTTCATGATCAGCCAAAATGGCCTACATATTTTTCCGATTTTGAATACTAGCATTATAGAGCATTAAAATATTATCATGTCATCTGAACTTGATTTATTGAGACAACGCATTATTGAGCTTGAGGCCGAGAATGCTGAGGTTAAGGCCAAATATATCAAGGTTATATATGAGAATGCAGAGGTCAAGGCTGAGAATGCAAAGTTAAGGTGCGCTTTGGAAGAACATGAAGCTAGGTTCACGAGACTAGAGTAGAGAGATAAAGAAAAGACCAACCTTATTGCCAAAATGGATGATGATATCAAGGAAATCAAACAATCATCAGCCAATGCCAGCTCTGTCGAGAATTCCAACAATGTTGTTCACCTGGGTAAACTAGAAAAGATGGCAAAGCCATCAAATACATCTGATAGTACATTCAATTCTAATGCATGCAAACCTATTCGTACAGAAACTAAGTCATTGGAGGATAAAGAGACGGATGATTTCTTGGATGAGGAGTATAAGAGAAAGGTTAGCAATGAGATCAGGTAGAGAAAGTGGGAAAAAAAGCTTCAGGATGAATTGATTGTCCAGGAATCATCCCCAGCAATTAACACCAGTTGTATAACAGATCTCTCTACGACTAGCACTGGACTTGTAATTCCCCCAGAACAGGTAGTCGAAGAATTGATTCCAAAGGAATCATCTGCAGAGTCAGCGATATCCTGTGAGTCTTTTAGAAACAAGCAGGACACTCCACCCCAAAAATTCCCTATAATCAGAAAGTAGAACAAGATTTAATATGCGAATTACTTGAATTTATTAAATGCCATAATTCTACGTCCTTACTGAATTCTATATCTAGCAAACATATTTCAGATGTCCCAGTCAATGCTGACCTAACTCCAGGTTCTGTACTTCATTTAGCTCATTTATTCAACAAGGCTGAAAAGACTGGTCGGAAAGAAAAATTACGATGATATTACTATAGTGAGGAATATAAAAAAAAGGCTGTAACCCTTAGCTCTAAAAATAATATTAGCGATCAAATGGCAAGAACGCAGATTTATGATGAAATGGAGCTGTATCTCCCCAGTAAAAAGAGAGAGTATTTGCGTAAGATGACACAAAAGGCTAAAAACATCTATACGTTGTTCAAAGGAATAGGAATAAATAAAATTGGAGTAGTTACATCTAGCACTGATGCAATCTCTAGGCTAACTGATGTACAAATCCAGAATATAATAAATCTTTATACTGATGAACTAATCAAATCTCAAAAATTGATTGACGTGAACAATTGTTCACGCGCACGTGACCTACCGCCTGAATCGAATAAGTCTGGATCGAAAAAATCGCCAGATGTCGGGATAAGCACTCCACCTACAACAAAAACCAATCAGATTAATGTACAAGCCCAATCTAAACCAACTTATGATCGATCCTATTTTCGTAGCAAAACATTGGATCAATATCCTAATCTATATAGAGAATTTAGTAGTGAAAATTTCGATTATTATGGGATTACCAATAATACATCATGCCCATTATGCAAACTAGATCATGATGATGAAGAAAGTATAGAAGGTAGATATAAAGCTGGATCCTATTTTATTAAATGTGAACAGCGCAAAATTGAGATAGTTGCATAGTCTCATTGCTTTACAATAGTCTGGGTAACTCTTTGGGATGATAATCTATCTGGGAATTTTAATCATTTTTTTGAACAAATAGGTCTATGTGAGAAAAAAAGGATTTAAATTGTTTGCAGACATATAAAAAGGAAAATAACCAAGTCCAATAAAATATTAACTCCCAAATATCTGCAATGGAAAACATGGGAATTATGGATTACATGGTGAATGGTATAGAAATGGAACAGAATATTGTCTTACCTGCAACAGTTCAAGTAATAAATTCAAGTTCGCGATTGTAGCATAGGCGTCATGTGAGATTGAGCAGAAGATATTCGGATGGGCTGTACAACATAAGATTTTCGCATACAATTATATTTTTTCATCTATTTTTGACCTATTTTTTCTCGTACAATCAATAAAGCAGGCACAATTAATTTACCAAATTCAGATACATAATGTAGTGGGTTATAAAAGTGAAGCGAGCGTATATGTAACATTTAGTATAGACGTATGACGTATCACAGTATCACGGGAATCGAAATTCTTACGTATATTATTAAAAAATAGCCCCATTACATATGGATAGCATTAAATTCTTTTATTGTTAAATTAAGGAGAGGCGGTTGATCAGATTTTTGTGATGCGATCATATTAACGTAATTTCCCCCAAAAAATCAAACGAAATTCTAATAAAATTTCAAACCTACCATTATTTGCATCATCGATATTTACAATCAAATAAACTCGTATATATTTCGCAAAGTAATAAATGCAAGTTGCAACGAAACCATCGATTCAGAACTTGATAAAAAAATGCGCAGTACATTTTAGTATATACATCATAATAAAGTTTTTTTTTTGTTTCCAAAATCGATTAGACCCACTACAAATCATATAAAAAGGTGAGGCTCTGGTTAGTATCTGCTTTGTACAATAAAATAAAAATATATTACGTCCATTTTTTTTTTACTTTTTTTACTTGTTTTTCTGGAAAAGCCAAACGTCCACCGCCAATTCGGTCGCACATGGAACGTCTGGAGGAAGTGAACTCAGTTTGCCACCGCCACTTGGTCTGTACATGACAAACTGGCCATTTTTATAAATCTATTCACCGCCACTTGGTCTGTACATGAATAGATCTGAGCAAAGTTCACGTTCCTAGAGGTTCGCCGCCACTTGACCGCACGAAGTCTCTATCATTTTCCCTTCAGTTTGTCACCGCCACTTGGTCTGTACATGACAAACTGGCCTTTTTTATAAATCTATTCACCGCCACTTGGTCTGTACATGAATAGATCTGAGCAAAGTTCACGTTCCCAGAGGTTCGCCACACGAAGTCTTTCATTTACAGTCAAACCTCTATATAACGATATGTCGGGACTCGTATTGATTAATAGTTGATTCACTTATTTACATAGTAATTTCTTCCTGAACCAAATCGTGATTTTTTTTGTGTAAAAAATATCATGTGTATCGAATACCCTAAAAGGTAAGTCACGTGAGTTCACCGACAATCATAAATCACGAGGTTCAGCCTATTCGCGCATAAGCAACTTAGCAACGCAAATTTTCACGTCATTTTTTTAATCAACAAAATTCAATATGGAACTCGCAGAAGATTGCCTAGTAAATTCGGTTATGGTACACAGTTACTTTACTTCAGTTAAAGCCGGCTTATGGAGTTTAAGGCATTACATCGATTGGGCTTGTAAAGATGAACGTGATTTGCCACTATGGGAGACGTGTTTGACAGCCTTTTCAGCTCGCTAGGTTGGATAGTTAAGCAAAGATCGATACCACAATCTATTCGTGTTATTGCTAACCGGATTGCTGAAGATAAGGAGGTGAATGTCAATAACGAGGCACTGCTTCGTCACTTCACATCACTTACAGAATCCCATATAATTCAGCTTCCTGAAACTAAGGTACTTACGGAAGATCTTCGAATGATGTATGAACGAATATACAATGGAAAATATAGCAAGTCCCTTTATGAGGTTGGTTGATGCTTATTGAAAAGGTTTAGTTGATGTTGATTTATGATCCGAATGGCAAACTTATAGCGTCGTTTATCTTCAATAGACCATGGCGCACGTACAGAAAAAAATAGTCCATGTGCAGAAAGAAGAGGAAATATTTGCTTCAGTCGCAGAAATACATTCTAAAAAACAAAAGGTAATTTACCAGTCTTTATTTTTGACCGAGTAATATTATTCAAGAATGCTGAAATGTTCTATTCCTGTCCTGTGATTCAGAACGATGGTAATTTAAATAAAGGTGGTGATCCATCACTCTTATCAACTTCCATCGATGGTAATTTAAATAAAGGTAGTGATCCATCACTCTTATCAACTTCCATCGATGTTAACAACAATCATGAACAAAACCAACGTCAAGCAGATTATTATGATTATGAATCAGTCTCCGATTCATTTGAAGAAGATGATTGTGATGATTATAAGGTAGAAGACGATAATTGCAACAAAGATAATGTAAAGAGTAAAAAGGTAACGTTTTGTAAATTTCAGTTTTTTGATATTTAACAAATTAATATAAAGTCTTTCCTACCTACTATACATAGAAGTATTTGAGTCTAGATCAGCAGAACTAATTATTTGCATTTCAATGTTTTAGAATGATCATGAAGAAAGTGACGGAATCGATGATGATTTCGTCATGCCTATTCAACCAAAGCGGAAAAAAAACGAATTGGAGAACAGTACGGTCCTTGATGCAGTTCATGATATTTCCGAGAACACCTCCAGTAATTACACTGACACTGAGCTACATAAAGCTGGACAGCCGTTAAAATCACCAGGATTCGAGTTTCAAAAAAAGCAGGCGTCAGAGAGGAAATCAAAAAGGCGCGTAAAGTTAGCACGAAGAAAAGTGAGATACCATTAAGTTCAAAAACTTCTTCCAGCGACGTATATACAAACGAAAACTCTGCAAGTTCCACGGAAGACATTGATGTTGAAATCGATGATATTACAAACATTGAAGAGCAATTAAAGAAGCAACCTCATACTGAGGTAAGTAAAGAGAGTTAACCTTTGATTTCATCTGGCGCATTATTAATGTTATTCATGTGCTTCAGTGGATTGTAAGAAATATTAACATAACACAAAAGTTCCGTCAATATCAATGGAGTGCAATTGATAAAGCGAAGAAAGGGTTACTGAAGTGGGACAATACGTATGAGATATTGTAAGCAGGGTTGGGAAATTTGTATGTACTAGGTAAATTTTGACCCTGTACTTGTACTGTACTGTACTAATTTTATATTAATTATTATGTGTACTAACTGCACTAAACTGTACTAAGCTGTACTAACTGTACTAATTTCCCAACCCTGATTGTAAGTATTGTACAACCAAAATTCTAAGAGAAAGATTATATTCAAGTTTAACATTTTGCAATTGTATTACAGGGCACTAGCATCGATTATCGTTATTTCATCTCCGTGTCCATATCCTTATGAATATTTTACGCTTGAAGAATGGGATTATATAACAAAAACTAATCCATATAGTATTGAGAAAAATACTATTCCATCATCCATTTCAGCAAGTCTATATGAAACAGCGGAGGAATGTGTTTTCGGAAGAAGCATTTATATGAATGCAGAAGAATCATTTTTGAGTAAATGTGCTGGGAGAATTTTTAATGATTTGTGAGTTGAATTAATAATATTTTGGCAAAAAATTAAAATATAGGAATAATTTTATTTAATTCTTTTTTAACACTTTTAGGAATAATGTTCCAGTAGAAGCGCCCAGTAAAATTTCTGAAGATCTCCATTGTTGTAATTATTTACACCCATTTATAAAGCCACTCTTCATGATACCAAAAGTGTATGAAGTAAGGCTTAATCGTTCAGCAGCTGGTTCTAGGAAACGGCCAGACTTTTCATGTGTTGTTGATAACATACCAATACTAAACTCTGAAATAAAACCACTTGGGTTCACCCCATTGCAAAAGAAAAAAGATTTCGCGAAGGTGAATCTAAGAGCAAAGAAGTCCATCAACCAACAACTAAGTTTAAAAGGTGGTCCTAATAAGTCCGTAATTTTTACAAATATGGGTATGTATATGACGAACTGTTTGTTTTACATATATTAATATGTATTTATTGAACGTTATTTTTATGATTTAGGCGACGTGATTGAGTCATTTCTTATGGAGCTTAATTATGACGGAATTTACTGTTCATGGTCTTTCTGTAAAAGTAAACTAATAATTGATAAAGCTTCAATGCCACTCATAGTATCTACATTCTGTCATTTTGTAGAATTGGAGGTATACATTTTTTTTTATGTCAATTTACATTTTTGTGATATAAAGATCATAACAAACTTTTTATTCACAGAAGCGAACAAACAAGCTGGCAGAAGATTTCAAAAGTCGAAAAGTTCCATTTACCCCTCCAAATCAAATTAAATTTGGATTCATACGTGATGATCCAAACTCCCCACAAATCCGTCAGTTGGTTAAATAATTGGGCTGTTGGTCTGTATGTTATTGTTTGTGAAGGGAGACGCTTTTCTAAAAGAAAGTGTTAACAGTTGATGTCTTTACGATTCATACTTATATCTTTTGCTATATGCTATTTGAGCTGTTTATAATAAAGAAAAAATTATAATTACTATAACATTAATATCATCTGCTATACGTTTAAAGGAAAGAACAATTTAAAAGTGTTTCACCATGGTGTTTGATCTTTGATTCTAGTATGGATTTTTCCCAAAATGCAAACATTCTCCTCAGTGTTGCATAATCTCTAAAACTTTTTCGAAATGATTACATAATTAAGGTATATTTTTTCATTTGCATGAAGTATCCTTTGGGCTTATAAGTTAATAGACGGAGGAGCGGTAATCACCGCATAAATTCTTGACGGGATTTACTAAGATTGATGCTAATTTATTCCTAGCATGATAAATAAAACCCGATCATAGAATGGGGTAATGTGTTAGCGAAAAGCTAGTGCATTAATATAAAAACATTAAATTACAGTAAATAAAGTGGCAAAAGTGATCGGCGTGAACAATTGTTCACGCACATGTGATTTTTTTCCTGCATCACAGTTATATCATGCTGTTGATTGAAGTGCAAAAGGCGGTTTCATCTTAAATCTAACTGTAGATGATACCGATTATGTAATTGCCGAAGTTTTAAAAGGAGCAGGAACCGCATAATACTGCGCCATACTGCGCCCTGGTGACATGGTGTCCCGCCTCGGCAACTAGAAAAATAGTGTTTTTTTACATGTGATTTAATAAGCCAATCAAATTAATAAAGTTTTGCCCAATAGGGTTTGCATTTTTTAACTCATGCTGTGTGATCTGCTCATCGAATAAAATCGTATTGTAACACAATCCCTGAGACTATTCCCGGGATTATCCCACGTACCATCCCCGGCTCTGATTGATCAAGTGTCCATAATATAAGTTTCGGGAGATAAATTTAACCGGATGTTTCTGCGCAATTTTGACGAGCCCGGACACGGTGTCCAGACTCTACCATCAGAAAAAATAGTTGTAATGATTTTCCCGAATCAAGGCTGGCTAAAGAAAAAATCCGAAACCTGGTTGGCCGATCATCTCGTGATTTGAGTTGCGGGAAGGTTGCGAGGAAGTGCTGGGAACTGCATGGGAGCCAGGGTGATACAAATTTTTATGTTATACATCATGTCTGGCTAATCCCTGTTAATCCATGCACAGCGCCTATGGCCAAACCGCATATAAATATAAATTTAGCCCTCCTTTGTATCTTCGATACTGCAGGAGATTATTTAACTATTGAGAAGAAAAATTTACACGTTTTCGGGCGACGGGCCTCACTGAAATTTGCCAAGAATTTTCATTTACTTTGGGTAAGGGAAATCTCCCGCAGTCCTTGGACAAGGGAGGAGATAAAAATGGATCTGATATTTATTAGAGTATAATATCTCTAAATCAGTCAAAATCGGCTATAAACTATAAATCAATAAAATCATTATATTCTGTTATTCTACCAAAACGCTAATATGGATTTAGATAGTAAAGCCCATTCTAAGCTAATTGATGCATGGAATACTCATGGAAGCTCTGAAGATTATAGAAGAATACTTGAAAGATTAGGCCCTTTAACAAAAAGACATGATCACGAAACACCAGAAATGTGGTGCTCTCGTATTTGTGATCCATTTAGGAAAATACTAGAAGATAACCCAAGAATTCTTTCTAAGAATGGATATATTGAAATGTATGGAAAGTTATATGAAAATGATAAAGTCCACAGTTATCCAACAAATTATATATATTGCAGTGTATGTGACTCCTTAGTCTTCATACCTTATACTTCTTTTAGTGCTCGTATCTATCAAGATAACCATTTAAAGAGATGCATTTCTGGAAATAGTATTTCGAATGAACATGCAAGAAAAAAAGAAATTCTCAAATCTATTGATAGGAGGGAATTTCAGATCTGGCAATATAAGCAATATATATTACAAGAAGAGGTTAAAATTAATCGTCTTTGTCTAGAACTTTTCTCTCAATCTACCCTATACTCAGAAAAGGATAAGTTAGCATCGGTATCATATGATATTGATGGAAATTTTACGGCTAGCTATGAAAATTATGCATAATCTAAAGCAAAAGATACTATGCCAAATGCTCCAAATTTTGAGCCAGCTTATATTTCACTTACTAGACAAGAAACGATTTTACCAACTTTTTATCAATCATCGACTCCAAATGAGACCATAAGCAAAATATTTATCTCATCTCAGTATGCTAAACAAAATAACTTATTACCATCTATAGATCATCTTAATCAGCCTGCATTAAGATTGAGAGATGGTATAAAAATCACATTTGTTTAACTGATTTAACTGAAGATTAATATCATTTAGCCAAACATTACTTATTCTTTATTTTTTGCACTATATAATCTGCATACATGGTCGCCTAGTATAATTGGCCAAAGATACTATGCATGAAATACCTGCGTGCGCAGAGAAAAACCTGATCTGCCTATTTTAGGTTAGATCCTATAATATATAGCTATTATAGTGAAGTATTTCAGGAAGATTAATGAAGTGATCTTGGGGATTCTTGATTCCTAAATACTATAATTACGGCTTTAAAAATTTCTATGCAACAGTTATTCAGCGAGCTTATAGGAATTATAAGAAGAGACCTAAATCTTTGGCAAAATGGATTTGGGAGGCGGTGAGGAATGATGGTACTTCTGATGATAAGAAGTATTTAGGTATAACTTTTTGCATTCCTTATATTGACTGGAAATTTGAGAAGAAAAATCAATTATATGTGGGATTAGCTAATGTAACATATGATATTATTTTTAAAATATTATACTAGCGAGGTTATATAATCATTAGAGGTTCAGATTGGACTAACCAGTTAAAGTGGCTACAGAATCCTAAATACAGTAGTGGTCATAAGTATCCGACCGCCCGAGATCGTCCAAAATTATTATATAACTACCCCTTAAATTTTCCAGAAATATAATA
>CAJVPQ010002933.1:0-12341 GCA_910591825.1 Funneliformis caledonium
CTCGGGTGCTATGTAAGGAAGATTTCCGTATATGCTTCCTAATGGTTTATCAACGGGTCCACAAAATCCGAAATCACTAATATACCAATGATCAGTATACTTCGAGTATAATATATTTCCAGAATGCAAATCTCTATGAATTGCATCCTTTTCATGAAGGTAATATATATCTCTAATTATAATATATGCAATAAAAATCCTTTCTTTCCATGTAAGTTGATTATAATTTTGTTGTAAATATTTCCTTAAATCTATATCAAATAAATAAATTATAAGAAAATAATCTTTTGATAATGGTTCCTGAGTAAGACCAAAACATTGAGCACATGATGACAATTTAGTGCTTAATGTTAAATGAGATTGTGCCTATAAATAGAATAAATAAATTAGCTTTTAATTATATAACTGAATTTTAAATAAATTTATACCTCTTCAAACCATCTTCTTTTAGCACTTTCAACATTTTCTAACCTTTTAAGTGTTACTTTGTGTGTTCCAAATCTCATTAATTGCTGAATGTCAGAGTCCCATTTATCATAACGCCCATCAATCCAATCTGCCGTATATATTTCAGAACATCCACCTTTAGTTAAATATTTTATATTTTTTAAATTATTATGTGGGATCCATTCAACTATACAGTTAGGTCTATTTGTCTCCATTTGACATTTCTGTATTAAATTATCTATTTCATCATTTCCGGATGTCCAATTTGAAAAGTTTGCTCTTAAATAATTTCGAATACAAAGTTCACAATATGATATTGCAAAACATTTTTGTTGGCAGTTTTCACAAATTCTTTTCTTTCCTTCATTATTCAACGTTTTACTGACATCGTATAACTCAGTTAACAATTTTATTACCTCTGATTTTTCATCTTTCGTTAGAGAATTATCAGCTAAAATTGCTTGTTGTTGCAATTCATACTTTTTGTCTATATCATCATCATTTATCACATCAAGTATTATTCTATTATATAAATCATTAACTAATTTCCTCCGAATATGAGACATGGTAGGCAACAAAATAGGAATATAAATTATGAAAAAAATTTATTGTATGGGAATTTTCGGAATAAAACTCCGTAAATTTCTAAATAGGACATGATCGGACGTATTTAGTGTTACATAACCATTATAAATATTATGCATTGGTGTGACAAAAAGGCATAATGCAAACAATAGAAAATTAGAATTTATGCAGGAGGGGCTAGTTTCCGTGTCATATAGACTTATGAGCTACAGTCTCAGATACTTGGGCGACCGACCACTAGTATCAATTAAAAAAAAAAAAAAAAAAAAAAAATTAGAATTTATGCATCTTATTATGCTTAGAAATCACCGAAAAGTGTTGAAATATAACCTTTTGTACTATCCGTGATCTTTCGTTCATGGAGCTAAGCTATTAAAATCACCTACGGGACATTGTTACCGGGACATTGTTACACTAATTAATTAGAAAATTCAATATTAAAAAATCATCTTTTATATTTATTATTTTTTTTTAACTATTCAATACACATTCAAACTATTAATAATGGTTAATATTTTGAATTTTATAAAGGTCCAAAATATAATGAGAAATTTGACGGCCCAATTGCTTGCATTGTTAATAAGATAATCGACTATAAAATTTAAATGTTTATATATATCATATAATAATATGAATCAAACATCTCAATTATGGTTGGTGGGGTCCCGTAAGGTGATTTTAATCGAAATTTGAAAATTATTTGTGAAGCATAATGCATAATAACAATACGGGATTATCTGTTGTAAATGTCAATCATTTGCCAATTCAGTCAATATTATTGAAATTGCTTTTTTTAGCTTTTGACTTGCTTGAAATAATAAGTTTGGAATGCGAATTTACGTCAATGTTCGATTTTCTTTTTATTTAGTTATTAATAAACAATATGTAAAATGATTATAAATAATTATGATTGAATAGCGTATGCAACTAATGTCACGATAGTAACAAATTAAAGAAAATATCTAAAGTCGTATTCCATTAAAGTTATTTGCGAGGACTTAATCAAGTCGTATGATATACAACAACTCATGAATTAAGTAGCAAAATAATATATTTACGAATTGTTAAAAATTATATGATCATCTTTTATATGCCAAAATATGTTCCTCGACAATAAATCCTCCTTTTCTATTGCATAGCCCAATATTATGTAAGAATAATTGAACCATGACTGAACAGAAGGTGTTACTTTTGCTAAATCCTTCTTATCAACAGCTACACATGACTTTAGATAAATTTTGTAATGGTACATGACTCCATATTCTATTCAAGATAATCAACTTAATCCTTTAGATTACAACTTTAGGCTCATGAAATAGTAAGATTACTAAATCATTTCTACTTTTCGCTTAATGCAGCAATAACTTCAGATCATGCCTTTTCTTTTTTAGGTCAGTTTTCTCCCCTGATTTAGGATGTGGAGAACTCCTTTTCCAGCAAAATTTCCTTCCTTCATCTTTTTAAATATTTTTTTATATTTAATACATTCATTACCTTTACTTTTACCGGATCTATTTTTTTTTAATATGTCACGATTGTCGCATCCTCTTTCCAAATTAGAGGTTGAACCGGTTAACCGGTTAAAACGGTTATGTTAACCGGGCTTTTTTAACCGGTTAAAATAGAATTTAACTTCGACCATAATTCAATTACCGGCCAGAATTAAGATTTTTTATGATTGTCAAAAATATAGTCTAATTTCGCCCAAATTTATAGTGCTGGCATAAGTTAATTTTAACCGGTTAATTAACTCTTAACAAATATTTTTACCAGTATTTATTAAAAAAATAAAATCTTGAAAATCGAATTATCTTTCAATACGTGCATTTATTGCTTTAAACTACAAGTAAAACTTGTAGGATTAAAATTTTTCCAAAACTTTTGGAAATTGAATTTCCCATCATATTCTTGAAGTTAACAAAATGAATAATCATAGTTTCACTAATTGTATGAAACTATTGGAAAAATCATATAAAATCATATATATATATTTTTTTTAAAAAATAACGCAAATTCCAAGAATCTGATAAATCAGTCATCGTATTCTTTTTTTGTTTTAAGCTTATGAGATTCATTCTTCGTGTTGACGTCCGGATTATAACTCAATAAACATCTTTTTGTGGAAGTGTGCCTGTCTAATCGGTCATATCACATATGTTTGTAACTATTTAAACTAGTTTTAATCCGCGAATGATTAAATTTACAAAAGTGATTATGTGATAAGGAAAAATTAGATAAATTACAGAAAATTTCCATATAATTTTGCGATACAAAGAGCAAAATAAATTTGTTTTTTTAATTCTGTTTTAGAAAATCATGCTATAAATTTCAGTTTATTCTGCATTTACAATTCAGAGACGAGCAAATTGTTGACAAGATTATATTAAGTTCATAATTTATAAGCGACCCATTTAAAAACTTTTAAAATCGTAGAGTTGTAAATGTTGAAGATAAAAAATTAATTGTTGAGAAACGAGATATATATTATAAAATAATAATTAAATTTGAGCAATTATTTAATTTAGTAAACTATCATTATTAGAAGTTTTACTAGCCATGGTTTTAAACTGAAATTTTATAAATAATTATTTTTGAGTTACAAAGTTATTATTATAGAAGAACAGAATTTATGAGAGTTGTATACAGATATTAGCAACATACTATACATTGTATTTAAAATTATAAAAATAAAATGTCAGGTAGGACATCTGTAAATAATCTGTAATTTTTATTGAAGATATTTCATATTGAAACTATAGACCACTCATTTGGAATAATTGAATGAATCCCATACGACAATTGATAAATAATCAACTAAATGAGGATGGATGATGTAAATTTATATAGCAGATTGGATTTGTGGAAGTTGCGAACTGAATAATTGGATTCTAAAGACAAGTAGTGAGACGGGCAAAGTAATACTCTATATATTGGAAAATATTGAAAGTGTCAATTAGAAGTTGATTTGAAGAGGTATGAATCCACAATTAATATATAAATTTACATTATATTTTAATAAAACTAACTAATCATTTTAATATGCTATGCAAACATTATTAACTTTAAACTTTGTTTAAAGTTATAGTTGTAAACAATAAAATCTGCAACAAACGGATATATATTTACCGAAGTTGATTTTATTATTAATATTTTTATTTGGGTTTCATCTGAACCATCGTCTTTTCTGGTATTGAATACAATTGTGCAATGCATTAGGTTAGGTAATAAAAGTAAACTATTAAATTTTATTTATTAAACAGAAAAGCAACCCTTTGTAATATGCAAAAATCAAATTGAACAAATGAGCTAATTAGTAGTTGAATTAATTTTTATTCTGAAATTAATTGATAAATTAAATCTTTTTAATAGACATTTATAAAGATAAAAAACAACTAAATGCCAAATATATTCAAATTATTCAGAGATAATAATTAATGTTCAATGGTCATGACGGTGACTGATATCGGTCAATATATTTTGACAAACCGGTGGACAACAATATTTTATATACGAATAATTATTTGTATTGTTAATGTCTGCACTTACATTGTATTAATAACGCAGTAGGTCTTTAATTGAGCAATAATAATATAAATTTATTCAATAAAACAATTAATCAACTGTTGCCTCAACGTTGACGATCTACTTCACTAAATATAGTATAAAATTAATAAATTGAAATATAAAAATTTTAGGGTATTGAGTTAAGAGAAATGTTTCTTGTGTATAGTCAAAAAACGAACTTGAACAATCCCCCAAGAAAAACCCATAGTATATATAATAAATTTTAGATAAGGACAATTTGGCCATGCGACATTTTGGCATCATGAAAAACCTAACTAAATTAAAAATGGACAATACGTGGGTCGAAAATATCGCTCTATGGGCGGAATTATTTAATTTTAACGGCATTTAAATTTCAGTTGTATTTTTTTTTTATTTAATTATATAACCGACCGATAACAAACTTAGCCGACTTTGCTGACTTTCATTTTCAAATATATATCACGAAAATAGCACGTGGCTGATGCAGATAATTGCATATAATCGTTAAAATAAATAAGCGTTCTTCCTAAAGAAGTGCCAAGTATTGAAATACCATTGTTAAGAATTTTAAAAAAATGGAAACCTTTGCATGATGAATATAAAACGTAAATAATATTTTAGCGTTAAAAAAATCAAGTGACGGAAAGACAAGTTGCGTAATAAAAAGTAAACGTGATAAAATATTATTGTGATTTCATATTTAATTGACTCCTTTAATGCGTGATTTACTTATTCAATTAAAAACAATGGCAGTAATTTATTCGATTGTATTTTTTTATAGTTTACACTTATATTTATTTATGGAAAATGTAATGTATAATAAAATTGATATTAAATTTAATTTCATGTAAATTTTTACAATTATGACATGTTGAGCAATTTTCCCATCGATAAAAATTTGTTCATCTTGGTCTTTTATAACCCGATACCATTATTATTGCATGCAGATAATGAATTTTGCATATGTAATAATACAGGCTATATAAAAAAAAATTAATTTAAGTAGAATAAATATTATTAAATAAATGCACTTTTAATTCACAATAATAAATAAAACATGATAAAATTTTATTCAAAATAAGAAATAAATCACTTATGTTGACATCATTGCATTTTTTAACGAATATAATGTATTTACAATTTTTTTTTTTTTTTTTTAAGATTCACTTTATTTGGTCGTTAGGTGCAGTAGGAGAATAAAAAAGTATTCGTTCGTTTATTATAGTTTATATATATTATTACGCAATTGCATCGGTCACATTTCGAACGAGTTAATCTATAGTTCCTTTACGTTTTTTTATAAACAAGGAAATTAGTAAGCAATTTGATTTAGATAAATTAATCCACACTCCCGAAAATTCCGTTTATTAAATCAACTGATACAGATAGTAAATGCTAATAAATTACAAACAAAAAGAAAATTATAAGATAAAATATAAATATAAATAAATTTTTTAAAAAGGAAATATAATTGAAAAGGAGAGGGAAAAGAAAATGTGCTGAATAAATATCAAAGGAACGATCTTGAACAAAACCTTTCATATATATTTTTGTTAGGACAATTTGGAATATTTAAGAGAAATTTTTGTGTTGTCAATTCTTGTAATGCTTACAAAGAAATATTAATATTATAAGCAACCCTTCGATTATCTCGATTATTAAGAACTGATATATTTGATTTTCTCGGTCAAAATGTAATTCGTTCGTTGAGATTACAAGTATTGTATTTCCTATTATAATTAGTTTCTTCTCGTTCTCCTGGATGTAATAGACGCAGTTAATTTCGAGATTACAAGTTCCAAATTATAACAAGCTTGCAATAGTTGTTTTAATTTGCTTATAAATATTTATAATAAAAAAATATAATAGCTGCGATGTATTTATGACCGAAAGTGTTTTTATTTTACGTATTTAAAGTTTTTTTTTTTTTGTCATAAAGACCGTTAAAATATATAACAAAAATATAATATGTGTAAATGTTGTCAGCGATATGGTTTTCTATTATCTTCAGCTAATTCAAAATAAACAGGACGGCAGATAATATTCGAGAACATTAACAAGGATCCGAAAATGCCATCCATGGCAAATAAAAAAATTGTACTCGACTCATTTCCGAACATAACGATATGTTATTTTTTGAAAATGGTCGGAAGTACCGTGGCTTTCAAAATTAACTCATTATCTTTTCAAAAATGTCAGACCATTTAATAATACCAACATT
Source organism: Funneliformis caledonium (assembly GCA_910591825.1). Taxonomy (NCBI): domain Eukaryota; kingdom Fungi; phylum Glomeromycota; class Glomeromycetes; order Glomerales; family Glomeraceae; genus Funneliformis; species Funneliformis caledonium. The sequence goes on from CAJVPQ010002933.1 coordinate 6,800, forward strand.
ATTATCCATAATACAAAAATTAAGCCTTGACGTACCTACGCATTGAACAATTATCATTTGGAATGGTAATTTTGGGCACCACATTTGACAAAAAATAAAAACCGCCAAACACGAAAAAATCACACACTTTAAAATAATATTTTGTGGTCTTGTCCCCTAATTACAAATAAATGTGTTTAAGGACTTCTCATTCTAATTTCAAGTTTACCCCAATATATCTTGTCCTCTTTAATATTCTTGAAAGCAGTATAATGATCACGAGTAGCAAATTGCCATTCAATGACAACACATGATATGATATGTCAGACCTTCCTTTCTTATAACCAACCACCTTATAGAAAGTGTTGTAAAAGCCAAAGTTTTGAGGTTGCACATATCGACCACAAATCGGACATCCGCAGTCCCTTTAATTACGGAAAAAATCAAAGATACCACCATTGCGATATCCCATTTTACAAGAATATAACCTCCATAATAGGCTCGACAGGATGAATTTGGCAATGGGCTTTTGAAAATAAGCAAAATGGTTTTATAAGATCAATTTAGATAAACATTTTGACAAAAAATATTATTGCCTACCCTCAATATTTAAACATTCCGTCACAATTCTCCAATCAGGGGCAACCTCACGACGAATATTATTAGACATTGTGGCTTATTTACCGATGAAATGTATTGATATTTTTAGTATTTGAAAGACAGATAATTCAAAAAATTTATATAAAAATTTATGAAATCTTTTATTACCATTACATTGCTTAAAAAAAAGTCATATATCGAATCTCAACCACGTACAATTACGCAATTCTCCATCAAAATTTTCAACGCGGTTATCTATTTTCGTTTTTTCAAGTTTTTTAAGGCATCGCATACATATATAGTATGGTCCTTTTATTATACATGTAAAATATATTGTACTTTTTAGGGCCTAAAAATATTTAACTGGTTAATTGAAGTTAAAAATTAACTTCTACACTTTTTAAAACATACAAGTTTATGAAAAAATCAAAAGGGTATTTTTTAAAGTATACATATTAACGATACATGTTTGCGATATACCGATATACCTATATACCTGTAGAGACATAAATTCTTCTAACCTTTTTTAGTAAACGACACTTAGAAATTGGTTAATTTTTTATCTTTATTCAAAATTCGAACCAATAATTTTTTAAAAAAGTCACAAGCTCAGTAAAATCTGAAATTTTCACAGGAAATGAAACGTTTATAATAAGTTTAATATGAATATTCCTGGAGTAACCAAAATAAACCTTTTGTTCTTGATTTCATAATCATATTTATGTATCCTGCAAGTTAATCAATATTATATCATCATTACGTCGATTAAATAAGTTAATTAAAATTCGAGTTTTAATGATTACAATTCCTTTTTTTCATTATTTGTGTTGTTCTTCGGTGAATCTCCTAAATCTCGCCAATGGATCTCAAAGTTCTTAAACGTATCGATATAATGCAAATTTAAAACCACCAAAACAATTATTATGTAATAATATATATCGGTTAATTGTTCAATTAGTTCCTTTGATGAGTGTTTTTACATTTAATATAGTTTTGTCAGAAAAGAAAATATTTGTGCGTAGATCAATTTTGAACATGTTAGAATAACATGCCGTTAGGGTTACATGGTTTTCTAATTAAAATTTATATATATAAATAAATCTGCTGGGATTTGAGGTCTTTAAAAGATTTGCATGGACATCTTCACACTTCGCCTTGTTTATAAATACATAAACGAAAGAACTTAATACATCCCATCTTTTCTATTATAGGAATTATAACGATAATAGTCAGATATTTTCTATTTTAACGAAAGAATTATGTTTCGTTCTAAATTATGATACAGATAAGTTAATAACGGAGTAAAATTTCGCAACTAACACCGGACAATTTTTCACAGGGGAAATTTATGTTTTTGACATGCTTTTTTTTTAAAAATGATTTATAATCATATTTTAAGGAATAATCCTAATGCTAAATACTGCTAGTAATTTAATATAATAAATGTGAAAATTTATTTAAAGTAACGACTAACTTAAACTTGTATGTAGAACCGAAATCGGAATGACGAAAATTTCATTATGGAATGAAGCCAGACTCAACTAAATGATTATGAACTCGAATTAATGTTCACCCTTGATTGTAGAGAAAAGAAAACAGCACATAGATAACGTGAAACTTTTGTGCAAAAGTAATGTAATGGTATACTACTAGCTGCTTTTATTATACCCACTAGAAGCCAACTCCTTTCGTGTGATCCTCTTAACAGTTACTGCAAAAGTTGAGATGAAATGAAGTAGAACCTTGATGAGTTATAAACGATATAAATTGATTCTACAACTTATGTCGCTCAAAAATTCCTCTTACAATTCTGACTGGGTTTCGATGCTTTGATCATTCAATTGTTTCTAACATTACGAGTCAGCATAAGGCCAAGCAACTTCGATTTTTCGGTTCACGTAACATTGAAATTTAAAATCGACCCGGAGACCCAGAGTTTATTAATGATTATTTTTTATAAATAAAAAAATGTTTATATAAATATTATGCCATCTGATTGGTCAATTTTTAAGGAAACAAGGACATGCAAAGTTTATTTTCAGATTCTATGACCCGGCCGTGTCAGTTTACGAAAATACAGTATTTTTATTTATGGTAAAATTTTTATCATGTGACCTTACATAATAAATCGACGAAAGAAAGATTTAATTAGATTTATCTTTATTGTGTAATACTTACATATTAACAAGAAAAAAAAATCCGGGAGGCCGTGTCAATTTTAAAATTTTATCTAAAAATTCAAAATTTTTTTTTGCCCGGCTTAATCAATCGACAATCACATTCCATTTCAAAATCATCTAAACTCCGTCAAAATGCATATTATAAGCGTAAAATAAGTTACAATTCTAAAGTTTGGGAAGGTTAACCTGTTGAGAAAGAAATAAATATAGATTTTTTGGAAATATATAGATTCTATATTTATAACCTGACTGGTGGGAAGCAGAATTTGAAGTGAAGTTTAGCCCATCAAAAACATTTGTTAGAGATGAAATTTCAGCACAATGTATTGCTTGTGAAGCTTCATGAAAACTAACGAGTTGTAAGAAAGGAATGATACATACAACAAAGCTTTATTTACCAATAAAATTACACTTTATAGTCACATGATAAACTTGTTATATAAACTTTTTTTTGTAAAAATTTGAAAAAGTGACCCGGCCGGGTGACATGAACCGAAAAATCGAAGTTGCATGGACTAAACAGTGCAGTTGGTGATGTCATTAAAGTTCAAATCTATAATTTTAATGAATTTGGAACAGATGGAACGGCAAAAATATTAAAATACAGGTTAACTAGTTAAATTTATTTCGGTAAGTTTCAATCTCTATTTGATAAACTTAACTACTCATATCATGTGTAAATAATATCTCAAACGAAGAAGAAGTAAGAGATTCTTTGTCTGAGAATAATCCTAAGAAGTATCTCGTTGAGGAGAGCCAGATGTTCTGGTATTATGGAATATAATAAAATCTAATAGTTTATATTAAATTTAATTTGTGGGTTTATCTTGTTTTGGTTTTAAATTGATAAGATTTTCATTTTGGGATATTTTTAGTCACTGAAAGCGAATAACTAACAGACAGACTCGCGCTTACTTTTCATGATTTATAGCAGTATAACAACCGATCTTGGATCAGAATTCTTTAGATTACCTCGTTATCGAAAAGCAAAATCATGGGTGTGAATAATAATTTCCTGAACAAATTCAGGAAGTTTTTATTCCATTATTACTGCAAAAAAGCAAATAAATTGATAAAATGCATTATCTCATTGGTTGAACAAAAAATTAACAAGAAAAGTAATTATTTATGATTAAAATTAAATAATATTAGGTAAATATACGCAAAACATCACTTATTATTTTAAAGGTTGGAACCGCTTAAAACGGTTAACATGTTAACCGGTATTAGGCCTGGAAATGTACCGAAACAAACTAACAAACCAGAATATCTCAATGACTCGAATATCTCGAAGGCCATTTCTAAGAGGATCACAAACTATTTATTACGATTCACTTGTGTAGTTTTCACGATCAACTTATACAGATGACAAGAAGAAGGTGAAGTGTAAAATAGTTTCTTTATTAAAACTGTAGAGTTATAAATCTAGTATAAGACTGATCTTAACCACTGAGTAAAACTCTGACGACTCATGGTCAACTTACACGTATATTTCTATTTATATAAAATATTTATATAAAATTCTGGTCTAATACTCAAAACTACGCCTTTCTATAATAATAGATGATACAAATTATGAAAAATAATAATGACTAAATAGACTAAATAAGTGATGAAAAATATATTAAGTAATGTAAAAGGTATTAAGATGCAAAATATATTTAATGTACAAAATTGAAAAAGTTATTGCCGCAGTTTTACGTCACATGAGAAGCAATACAATGTTGCAACTACACCTTAATCGGTTGATTTTATAGAAATTCATTTTTCTGCCAGAGTTAAGAATTTTATGGTTGCAGAATATTTACTAACTCCGGACAAATTTATAATCCTGGTCTAAGCCGGTTAATGAATTGGTTATTAACCAGTTAAGATTTGGTTTCCTTTTCATCTGCTTTTGTTTCTTCATTTTCTTCAGTAATTTAAAAAAAAACAAAATTTATATTTTTTAGGTCGGTTCCAACTTTTATTACATATTTTAATAATTATCAAAAACATTTTACCATAACAAATCACGAGTTTACTTTGAAAAATGATATTAATTATTAACTCGATGGTATCTTCTGTTAACCAACAGCATTTTGCGTAAAACAAAAAATCTCTCTTATCAATAAATTTATGAGAATTAATCAATGCAAATAATTTCGCAGTCAAGTATAAATTAAAAAGGAAAAGGTTTTCAAGCCAGCTCGAACCGACCAGAATTGAAACCTCGCTGAACTTTAGAAATATTATGGAACTTTTTTTGTTTTATTTTCTTACCGAATAAATAAAAAGCATAACGCAATAATGCATCTGCATGCATTTCCACTATCCGTCGATCCTTGAACAATATTGGCCTTTGCGAGATTTTTATTCAACGTAATGTACTTGCATTCTAAATAATAATAAACTTATCCTTGTCAGCATTTCTATATTTTTGCAACCTCTTTAAAACATTTTCATCCTTTTCATATTTTTATTATGAGCCACCACCTACTTTGAATGTAATATATAATTATGACCTGTAATGCAATTGATAAATATTTTGTATAATGAAGTTTATTTTTACCAACATAATTTTAGAATAATCTTATTGAATAGGACCAGGACACACTGGATTATTTAAATAAAAAACAAAAACGTATCACATATATTCAGCGACAATTGCTGAAAGACTGTATTTTCAAAATATATTTTATAATTGTTGATATTAGCATAACAAAACAGTGATGGCAAATGACTAGGTCATTTGACTAATTTTCAAATGACCCGAAGTCATGCTGAAATGACCGGTCATTCCG
>CAJVPQ010002934.1:0-12337 GCA_910591825.1 Funneliformis caledonium
AAATATTTCTAGAAATAGTAAAATTATATTTGTGTAATGAAATCAGTAATCATCTACTATAATGAATAATTCGTTAATGCTATAATGAATTATTCATTATAGCGTTAACAAAGATTCTTATAATGAAGTCCTAATCGGCTGGATCGGCAACTTTGTTATATCGAGGTGTGACTGTAGTATTATTTATACTTTTTATATTAATATTCAAAAGTAAAAATCACATGATTTTTCCTTATAGCCTATAAGTAAAATTTACCAAGAAATTTTTTATTTTCTGATGCATATCCCATACGAAAAAAATACAGAAAATATTAAAAATAATCAATCACCAAGGCACTTTATTGAAACAGTAATACAAACAATAATTAGATTATTATTTTTCAAATTTTATAGACTTTCTTTTTTCATTTTTGGTGGTAATGATGATCTTAGTGGAGAAGTTACTGTGAAGCTATTTTCTGTATTATTACTTGAACTAGTTAGAAATGCATAATACAGAAGAAATATATTGACGTGCAAGATATTTTATAATTATAAGTATGTGTTAATTTTAAGCAAGTAAAATATAAAAATTGCATTTCACATATCTATATTGTCAATAAAGTTTCAATAAATTTAAACACTATATTCCCATCTGTTAGCTGTATCAGAATTTTAACTGTACGTAAATTATAGAAATTATGTATCTCATTTATACCTCAAATGAGGATATTTAGATGCATTTCAGTTCTGGTGATTTGGATCTTAATAATACCAAAATTATCTTTGTCAGACTTGTATCCTTTGTGAGCTCAATACATTCCATTGTTCATCTCTCTTCAAGTTTTTACCTTATTATTTTTCTTTTTTTGTTTATCACAAATGATATGGGAACTTTTACCATAAATTAATTCATATGACCTATTATTATAATTAGTGTTACAGTCAGTTCTTTAAGATGCTTATGAGTAATAAGCGAAGCAATATTTATAGGTGGTAAGCAGAAGGTTTAATTTGATATTTAGATTTAGAAGAGTGTCAGTAAATTAACAGTTTATTTAATAACTATAACAATGGAGTACTGCCTCAGTCAGCGCTCTGTACTATACAATTATGTTAGAGGGATTAAACTAAACTATTATATAAAACTATATATCAGACACACTGCTAAGCTAAAGGAAATTGTCCTCTATTTATATAAAATGAAAAATATAAAGTTATCGAAAATATAAAAGAAATAAATATAATAAATAAAATATATGAAATAAATATAATATAATAAATAAATGATATAAATAAAATAAAAGAAATAAAAGAAATATATTGTATAAAAGAAATATATACTATAGATGACATAGATGACATAGAAGACATATATGATTTCTTTGGGATCAGCATCATCCTTTAGATCATCATCATCCATATCTTCTTTTGTGTAACACTAGTGATAAACATAATATTTAGTTATTTTTTAACTCTTCTTCGATCTTTATTGGCTATACTTTAATACTTGGCTATGAAAATATAACCAGATGTTCCAATTGAAAGATCTTTTAATAATGCTCAAATCATCAGAACTATTATATTGATCATATATGTCTCCTCACTTTGTAACTTAATTAGCTTTAGATCAAAGGGCAGGATTTTTCCAAATATCTTTCCTATAAAGAATAATGTTAAACATAATTTCAAATAGAAATTTTAAAAAATAACAAATATGATTATTAAGACTCTTATTACTAAAATACTTACAAGATATCGAGTATATCTAATATAACTTTTACTAGTTTTTCATTAGATTCTTTCTAACTTTTATTATGTAAAAGTCTATTATTTAGAACATCTGTAATATTGTCTATGAAATTCAAAACGAAGGAATCACAATTATTTTTGACAAGGTCTAAAGCAGTTACTTTTATATGCTTTGCCAGATCCTATGAGATCATAATATTATATGATACTTTTTGCTAAAAGTGGACTATAGCAATACAAAATACTATTTACTAAATTACTCACCATAAAAAAGTTATATGCATTTACTTTCAAAGTTCTCACCATTTCTGAATCTGTACAAATCACTTGACTAGCAAGTAAAATGCATCATGATAAGTTTAAAGTACTTTTCTTCTTTAAACTGTTTTTAAGATTAGTTTTCAACACACGCAAGTTCGTTTCAATTTCGTTCTTAGTGAGCAGTTCTTCCTATTTGATTCTTTGATACTTTGAAGACTACTTACACCTTCGTATGTATCATCAAATTAGCGCAAAAGCCTTATATTAGTACTAAAGTAGTTAATCTTTTGATATTAGAATTATGTGTGTACATCCATCAACATATTTCAAGTAAATCATCAACCATATGTAGCCTGCATACAATTGACAATGTACATGAATACTATATTTTTTCTTTATAAACTATAACTAAGATTCACCCCTATATGTCTAAAGAATTAATGTGTCCAATTAAACCTGTGCCCACATGGCTATGGGTACTCACTTAATCTGATTATAAAAAATATCATTCTACGTAATCATCATTTAGAATTATAAATCTAAAAAATAATAATAATAATCACTAACCTTCAAGGGAATATTAACGAGTTTTAGATATTTTTCTGAAGTCTGATCATAATTCTTTTTCACTACTATAATTACCTGATGAATTATTTTTCTTAACTTATCTTTTGGATACCACCATCTTCTATTAGTTGAAAAATAATAGAAAATGCGGTAATATGATCTGAAGGTGAATCAAGTAAAAAATTATAAATATTTTCATATAATGCGAAGGAAGGCATAATGATGAAAAATATAATGTTAGAATTTCACTGAAAAAATAATAAGCGACAAATAACTTGAATTACATACACTTGTCTTTTTAAATCTCTGATGACTTTTCCATTCATATCCTCTCTAACTCACATTCATGTTGGAAAAAGAGATAGAAGAACTATGCTAGGTACTTTATGCCAAAATTTTGTATTTGAGAATAAGAAATGCGAAATGTGTATTAAAGATCTCAACTTTTAGAATGGTGTTGAAAGACAATGTATATATGAACTTTTTTTGCTTACCCAACTGCTTACTATTAATACTCAGCAATATTATATAAATATATTCTGCTCAGGATCAGTAGTGTTAGAGAGCCTATTCCTCTGGAGCAAAATACATATCAGTAAATAGCCGCTTCTTCAAAAAATATTTTTTTTCAAGATAAAGAAACCAATTCACTACACAGATCGATAGATCAAGAGGCATTACATAAGCAATCATACAGAATTATAGATGATTTGCAGTGTATCACCTATTACATTATATATACTTTAACGAGGATCGAAAACTTTCCAATTTATATTATACATGCCTTCATGTATTGGTCTTGAGTCGCTTCACATAGCTGGACAATATATTATTTTATTAATACAATATTCAGGATCTGAGTCAAGGTCTGATCTGAAAAATTTAACGCACAAACTTACAATTATCATTTAAGTCTGTGAAATTCACAGTAATATCTTTCCTGTAAATATGATATATATATTTTAACGGTGAATTACATATAGATTTCATTTCTGATGATTTAATCTTATATGCCTTATATTCTGAAATTCTGATGAAGTATAAAAATTATATTTTTTATGAATACTATAATATCTAGGATTTCATAGCCATTTTAACATGTCAAATCAATATGTATCTCTAATAACTATATAGCCTTACTAATATAATAATTTCTTAATAAGTATAAATGTTATAAAAGATAATCGTTGTCATAATTAGGCTCTCTTCTTATACATCTAATCATTTCTTATTGGATAATAACGTTTCTCATTCTCATAACAAATATATCCTGATTGTTCTAATTCATTTTTTATACCTAAAAACTTCATATCATCAGGAGTACCATTATTTCTCACCATCTTCTAAACTCATTTTACCAAAGATTCAGATCTTTTCTTATAATTCTTATAAGCTTACTAAAATACTGTTGTATAGAAATTCTCAAACTGATAGTTATATTGTCTCGCAATCAAGAATTCCCAAGATCACTTCATTGATCTTTCTGAACTCAAAAAAAATACTTTATTAAAATAGATTAGAAGATCTAACTCAGAATAGGTAGATCATGCATAACGTCTGCAAGTGATACATTTCATGCATAGCACCTTTGACTAATTTCATTATATATAGATTATATAGTCACAAAAAAAATAATTTATAAATATAGTTGAGATAAATTTCTATAATTAAAACATTTCTCTGAATCAGTCAGTCAAACCGGTTAAACAATCATGACTTTTGTCCTATCTCTTAATTTTAATACAATGCCTTTTGTGGATGATAATAAATTATTTTATTTTGCATACTGAGACAAGATAAATATTTCGCTTATAGTTCCTTTGGAATCTAATGATTAATAAGAAGTTAGTAAAATTACTTCTTGTCTGGCAGGTAAAATACAAGCTGACTCAAATTTTAGAGCACTTGACATAGTATTTTTTGCTACAGTTGCTTTAGATTGTGTATAATTTTTATAGCTAGCCATAAAATTTCCATCATGATCATATGATATCAATACTAATTTATTCTTTTCTGAGTGTGAAGTAGATTAGGAGAAAAGCTCTAAACAAAGATGATTAATTTTAGCCTCTTCTTGTAATATGTATTATTTATATTATCAGATTTGAAATTCCCTTCTATCAATAAATTTGAGAATTTCATTTCTTCTTATATATTCATTTGAAATAATATTTCTTAAAATACATCTTTTCAAGTGATTATCTGATATGAATTAGCTCTATTACTATTTTCAGATATGAAAACTAAGGAGTTGCATACATTACAATATATATAATTTAATGGATGACCATAGACTTTATCATATTCATATAAATTTCTATACATTGTAATATATTCATTTTTAGAAAGAATTTTTGGGTTCTCTTTAAGTATTTTTCTAAATAGAGCACAGATATAGAAGCATCACATTTCTGATGTTTTATAGTCATATTATTCACCTAAAGAACATAATACTTTTAATATTCTTCTATATTCTTTGAAGTTTATATCACTATAGCCTACAGAAACTAGCTTATATTAGGTTCTACTATCTAAATTCATAATAGTATTTTAGTAGATTATAACAGATTATAATGATTTTATAGTGTTTTATTGATTTAGCTGATTTAGCAATATAATACTATAATAAAACCATATTCAAATTTATACAGATTTATTAATTAATCCTTTATAGTGATTAGTTGATTTGTAGTTGATTTGAAAGACTACATGCTAGTAAATCCAAATTCATTTTTATTCTATTGCAGGATTTATATAGGTGGCTAAGCTAATTTTATATTTACATGTGGTTTGTAAAACTCTCGTGATTAACAGGGATTAGTTTTGAATAATATATAATATAAAAATTTGTATCACCCTGCTTCTCAAACAGTTTTTAGCACTTTTTCGCAACCTTCTCGCAACTTAAATCATAAGATAATCAGCTTCAGATAATGTCATATAACAATTAGCATTACTAGAATAAGTCACCATTATTATTTAATTAATCATTAATGTAATATAAAAGTGCTATTGCTAATACAAACTTAGCTATTATTTTTTATAACTGTATTTCTATAAATAATACTATGTTAGCATATATGTATGCGATTAGTAACTAAATAAAACTTTATTTTATCACACTACAGCAGATTCATTGATTAAAAGATATCACTAAAAAATGAAAAATACTTTTATTGTAAATTGGCTGGCCAGCCGAAAAAAGCTAAATACTTAAATATTTAGATATAATAAGAGTTTGACATATAAGATTTGTTATCCTTCCATTTGCTATAAATTTATCTATTATGTTCCTACTTATCAATTATGAGAAACAAAAGATCATACAGACTAAAAATGACTACTAAAGGGAAGAACTAATGACATATCTACAAATTTATCTAGTATAGTTTTATATTAAATATAAAATCTACATGCTAAAAGTTTTTATTGAAGGGAAGTATAACATATCATTGTACGTACAACATAAAGATATAAAGACATAAAAAGATATAAAAAGACATAATAAAACACTTAAGGTATTTCGCATATTCATGACGTCCCAAGCTTTGATAATTTTGATTTTATGAAGTTGATATCATCTTCATTAAAAGTTAAGAGCTGGTCTACAGAAAATGAACGAACAAATTGAATTTTAGATGAATCATCACTAAAAATTTTAACCATTTTTCTAGCTTTTTTAATTTTATCCTTTATCACAGCTAGAGAAGTACTAGCTGGTAAATATCTCTGAACCTTTATATTTAATGTATTTTATGCTCTCTTCTGCCCTTTCCCTATTAATTCATTGAAACGAAAGATTAATACTAAGTCAAATTCATAATAGCAATAGATGGCATTGGAATTAGCCTTGTCACTCTTCAAGATAATTTTTGTAGAATCACTGAGGGCTAATCCTGAGGGATTACTTTTGATAAATTGCTATCAATTTTTATCAATTCAGTTGACACTTCATGTATAAAAGCTAACAATCTTTCTTCTCTACTCATATTTTTCTAACTGAGTTATTCAAGCTATTCAATAACATTGCTTCAACACTCTAGACATTGTTCTTTGCAGACTGAAAATGCATTGCAACAACTAATGTGAAAAGTATGACCACATTGGAACATCGCATGTGAGTTTATAATTTCCCTTTTGCAAGCCAAACAATATTCAGCTCTCTGAGGAGGTTCAGAGAAAAGATGGGTAGTCACTTTATGACCTAAACTCATTAGAAGTAATGCGATCGATTCCTGGAACGCCATTAAGGTGAAAAAAATCTATGATAATCTATTTATAATTACGATGCCATGGTAAGGGTTGAATTGATAAGTCAGGTAAGAAAATATGGTAGCATACCGTATCATATGATAATCATGAAGATTCTTCTCACTTGCAACCAATAAAAATAGGATCTACAGCTAATAATGTGATATACGAAATTATGATCTACTGTATTATATGCAATATGGCCTATTAAATAAGCGATTAGCAAAAAATTAATTTTCTCTTTTTTATTTATGATCAGTTATCATTGGAAGTAAAAAATACATGTGAAAATTAATACAAAAAGTTTGGGAGTTTTAGTTCGTAATACATGCAATGTCATATGATATCTGTAGACTCTTCTCACTTCCAACCAATAGAAATATGGGATCTACCAGCTAATTATATGATAAAATTAGTGATGTTTTACTGCGCATGATATGCTTGGCTAAGTCACCTACATGATTCAAAAAAAGAAATAATATTTTCATTTTACGAGCTGGAGGCGCTATACAAAATTCACTTAGGTGGTTACCGGACCGTGACTAAACATTCATGATACTGCTTATGCTTTAGTGTCTGATTCGAAGAATTGTTCTAGCTCGACTAAAGTATATCTTAATAAATATCTCTCCAGTTATGAAACAAAGCTTACTAATCATTTCTGGTCCTAGTGACAGTAATAATAAATTTGGGTTAGGCGCTGATACTGAGCCAGAGGTGCTATTTCATGATGATGATAATGAGTTCTGGCTGTTTGATGATGACAGTGAAGATGATGACATCGAAGAAGATAATGATTGGTGGTATCCTAGTGAATCGTATATTATTGGATGCTCTAGCCCATCCTGTGAAAGGTTTAAATCTTTTCGAATACGATGAGCTCAGGTTTGATCTAATAAACAATGCGAAGATTCAATCGTAAAGGCTTACTATATTAATAAATACAAAATAAATACAAATCATGTCAGAAAAAATAATGCAAATATATATATGCGATTCACACGTTACATAGCCCCTATTCCTTCAGCAAGGTTCTTTGATCTCATCGCAAAGAAATAATATTTTTTACTGTCTTGCTTATCAATCCACTATTATACTAATACTCCTTTCCGTATATAGGACAGATTCTGGCGGAAAGTACTTACCCGAGATGTAAATGGTATGCTCGCTTTAGCTGGCATAGTTTGAGAAGCAAGTGATGCATTGAAATAAAAATACTTAATAAAAATCTACATCACCCCTGAATAAAGCAAATAATTCAAGCTATTCAATAAAAATTATGCAATTAATCGTGTTGTGTTGTTGGTTTTTTTAGCAAATCTTTAGACGTGTATTTTGTTGTATTTTGTTGGCAGTAAATCAAATCCTCAGACTAGCGAGCAACCAATTTGATGATAATCTTAGACACTTCCAATTCAACTTTCACAAAGTTAACTGTGATTACGGGTGATTGAACGTAAACGCCCAAAATCATCGCAATTAATAGTCCTAACATTATTGGTATACTGATAATAAAAGCAAAATTTTATTATAAATGATCCCATCAATTTTTACCTTTATTCCCATAATAACGAATTTAGTCACATAATAAACACTATTTATAATTAAGAAAAATTTTTTCGTTGATTCATCACTTTTAAAATATAGTGCATTTGCGAGAGTAATTGCCACGGTTATTATTATGTAAATTGCAACAGAGACTATTTCCTAACTGATTTCCTATATGGTTTGGTAGGAAATAGAAACCGATGAAAAAACTTCTTAAGTGTAAACGTGAAGCACAGTATATTAGTATTTTAATAAAAACAAATAAGTATTTTAATAAATTTACTGATTTTTGTCATTCATCTCGAATCATTTCCAATAGCTCGACATTTTGGTTCGAGTTATCATATCTTCTTCTCTGTTTTGGGATCAAACTATCAAGTATTTTCTGCAGTTCAGGAGACAGTTGTCCTGAAATGACAATAATGGTATCAATAAACTTGAAAACTGCTACATACACTAAAATCTTACTTACCTCCGACATTAGGTGTGTTAACATTACTGACATTGGGTACATTAACATTACTGACAGATGCGTTAGATACATTAGAATTAGCATTTGCCATTTTGATTTATTGAGACTTTATTCAAGAGAAGTGTTTTGCGTTAGAGAGAAATGTTAATTTCACCCTTTATAAGTATAATTTTATGTCACATGATAATGACAACATTTATAAATAACTATTACACAATATTTACTATTTGTAGATCAATAGATTGTACACTATAATACTTTATTTATGAAAATAACTCGTTGCCTACAATACATAAAAAATGCGAATAGATCACTTTACATTATGTGAATAAAAAAAGTAACAAGGCTAACAGTATGCTGATAAAATTCCTCACTTTCTGATTAGCTAGAGTCCAGTATCCAAGGGATTTTTTTCCAACACTACCTGGGGTATATGATGATGTTAATAGGATCTTTTTGTTGAGTAGTATCTTCTGTGGAAAAATATTGAGAAATATTTTTTTGCGGATCAATTAATACTTCCTGTCTTTTTTCAGATTCATTTACAGCAGAGACCAAAGCATTATTATCCTGAGCAAAATCTTTTTTATATAGATTGATCTTTATTTCTTGTGAATCTTGCCAAGCATTTTTGATCTTATCTTTGAGATTATTAACAGTCAATTTTTCATCAATTACTACAGAGAAAATATCTTTCACAGTCTCGTCACAAACAAATCAGTTGAGGTGAATATTTCTAGTTTCCTGGATAGTGGAAGACATCTTATTTTTCTAAATATAAGGCTCATGTTGAGAAAAAACTCACATCTATTATATATATAACTTCCGGTATATATGTATATACCTTATTTTTGCGTTATTTTTATGGGAAAAATATTTGCAGGAATGTTGGCTGAACTTTCACATACTCCTATATTGCTGGAAAAAGTTAAGGAGATAAGGAAAGTGGTTAGTATTAACGCATGATGTTAAGAGCTTTACAAAAGCATATGCAAATAGATTCTTCATACCTTTTTATATGTAGATCTACCTTGCAAGACACATAGTTAGCTTTATGCTTAATGATCTTAAAATTACGAGTCCCTCAGCATTTCATAATATATGGTTTTGTTATCACTATTAACTTATAGAGCAGGTTCTGTATTGCAACTAAACACTCTTATATTTTTCTCACATTTGTTTGGGAAAAAAATTAATATATCATACAAACTGACCGTGTCAGCAAATTCTTTTAAACTGAAGATCACTGCTCCAGACTGGCTGGCTTAGAACAATCATCTCTAAACTTTTCATATTGTACAAATTGATATTAAATCCTATACTTTACTATTTGAGCCTATATCTTTAATTGAAAAAATAATATTAATGATGAGTACTTGACTCTAGAGTTTAAGATAATCAAACATGTCTACAATCCTATCTTGTTTTATATTTTTGACAGTAATAAAACCAGTTGCCTTATTATATGTGTGATCAATAGAAAATTATTGTTTTTTATCGATTACTGGTGAGGTGAGCAAAATTTCTATATCTATACTAGTGGATGGAACAGATAATTATTGCATCAAGTCACATTTTACTACCTGCTCGGAAGAAACAGTGAAATCGTCATCCTCAAATAAATCCTTTCTGGAGGATAAGTCATAGTTCAACCAGTTATTCTATATAGATTTGTCAATATTTCGATCATGAAAATTGTGAATTTTATTCACAAAATTGCCAAAAAGTTCTGATTTTTCCAAAATGCTTTGATTCCTTGGCTCATCTAAGTTATCATTATTTTTGGTTTCTGCTACGTATGCAGGTTTGAAATGATATCCTAGTTAGCTGATTCATGCTGATGTTTCTTCTCCTTATTGTATTGTCTAATATCTTCACCAATGCTTTTCTTATTAACCTCATTCAAGAAATCATTCATCTCTTATTCCTGTGATGATTTTTCATGGTGGATCACACCTGAATTAAAGTTAGATGAGTTATTATTAGAGGTATCATTAGGGGTATTATCATTAAGAATATTATCATTTTATATCTGCTTTTGTTTCATTTTTGTGACATGATCTCTAAGCTCAGCATTCTCTTTAGTATTATTTTTTTTCAACTCTTCGATTATAACCTTGAGTTTGGAAATTTTAGCATTATACCTCTCATTATATTTTCCATTCACTTTTAGAATCTTGGCACTACTGCACTTAAGTTCAGCTATTTTAGCATCAGACACTGAGAGCTTGATTTTAAAACCAGAATTTTCAGCTTTAAGTTCAGTGATACGCTGTTTCAATGATTTAAGCTCAGATAACATAATCTATATATAACTAATATACTGTATATAAGTATTCAAAATAAAAAAAAATATCATGTGATTTTCTAAAATCATGTGATCCCATAAATTTGCCAAGAAAAAATTTTTATTAATATATGTGAAATATAATACAAAGTTCAGGACATAACCTATGATACATATTATTTTTTGATTAATTTTTTGATTTTAATCCTCTTGCTAGCTGGAGATACTGAAGATAGATGATTCTGATGACATATTTATTTTCACTGATAATTATATTGCAAAGGATAAATACATTTGCTAGTATCACTCTAATAAAGGAATGGTTTGTGAAAATCTTGCAGAGCGATTAGAAGGATGTCATATTTACTGGAAAAGATATCAGCGACCTCTATGCAAATAAGATGGGTGTATAAGACCAACAGTATCAAAATACAGGTATTGTAATTTGCATGTAAATAAGTGCTATTCAAAAGCATATTATCAGCAGAAAAAGTTAAATAAAATATTTCAGAATAGGCAGATACCAGAAGTATTAAAAGAGACTCTTGATAAAAATAAAATATCTGATATAGTAAAGTGCTGGCCTTAGAAAGTTGTCTTTAGAAAAAATATGAAAGATACTTCAAAAGACATTAAAAGTAGACTTTTTGACACTTTTAGAATTCTCAAAAGACTTCTTAATAGGTGTTCCTAATAGCCTTAGTATCCTTAGAAAAAAATCAAATACTCATACTTTTTTATTTTTTTCACCTATAGATATATTGATATATAATATACATATATCATATATATATCATAGGAAAATTTTGAACTTTTTCTTAGAACTTTACTTTTTCTTAGAAATACTAAAGACATTAGAGACAAATATAAAAAAACATAATCAGTAAATTTAAAACTCCCAAAATTGATATCATAGTTGTTTCTAAGAAGTGTCTTCAGAAAAATTTCTCTAAGGATATTAGAGACAGTATAATATGAAAAAATCATCTCAATTTATATTCTAATATGTCTGAAAATGTGGTAAAATATAATATAAATGTGTTCTAATGATTCAAATCTTGGAACATAAAATCAGCATATATATACAGTCACACCTCGATATAACGAAGTTGCTGATCCAGCCGATCAGGACTTCGTTATAAAAATCTTCGTTAACGCTATAACGAATTATGCGGTATGTATAACGAATAATTCGTTATAGCGTTAACGAATTATTCGTT
>CAJVPQ010002935.1:0-12334 GCA_910591825.1 Funneliformis caledonium
TTTCCTTCTGTTGGTATCGCTCCTTAGAGTTCGTCCATAATTCAACACGTGTATCATCTTATAGCCAGCCAGCTCTTAATCAAACTTGAATGTTCCATGGTAACTATAATTCTATTGGTTATCATTAATCAAATTGGCACGAGCGACAAATTTTTGCATCACAACCTTCAAAGGATTATGAACTTCTAAAATTGACTGGGATGCCGTATAATTTTTTCTGCTTAGTTAGATCACTTTGTTAAACAGTTTATATAAAATTATTGTTTTTATGATTCCAGTACACGGTATATAACATTATTCTTTTACAAAGTCTGATGAAATGAATTTTTACCTGTTATAAAAATGAGTACTTTTATTAAGAATTTACAGTAAATTGGATTGGTTGCTCCCAGTTTACGAATATAAGGTAGGTTTCTAGTTTAAAAATGAGATTTTAATCCCTTGTAAAACTATGTTTGTTGTAAAAGTTAATGGAGATCACGAATTTATTAAGAACATAACGTAATAACCAGTGAAAGCCATAAAAACATCACGTCATTCCTGGCGTTATCCGAGCCACATTTAACTCGCTTGACATGTTTCATTTACCTCAAAATCGCCAGAAAGTTGCTAAGCAAAATTTCAACCCACATGACCGGTGACAGTTAAGCGAGGTGAAAAAAATTTTTTTCTTCAATACAAAGTAAAAAGAGTCATATCAAGATTTAATATGCAGGTAATTTATAGCGAATTGTATTTGCAAGTGTTTAGTAAATTGAATTATCAAAACATTTTTTTTTTTAAAAAGACCTTTTTTTTATACAAAATAATATAAAATATATTATTTTAAAAGATTTTTTTTTTTTCTAAAATTTTTAGAAAAAACGGAATAATACACTACTAGCAAGGGACAAAGTAAGAAAAAGAGAGAGAAGATTGATAAATGTTATGTTGTTTAACCAATTATGTAACCATCTGCGCTGTCTTTTTTAATCCAGGGATTTATACCGCGATACGAATGTGATGTTTTATTACTGCGTCCAAAGGGAAAATCCAATTGGAATTTTAAAGTTTAAATAACTCAACCATATGCAAAGTCCCTGCTGTACATGTTAATTATTCACTTTAAACACTATCCACTTCGTTCAATCTGAATATTTGTTCTGGATGAACCTTTCACCATATATCTTATTAATATATACCTAACTTTCCTCGACTTTGTTTCTTCAAAATTGCATCAGCAGTCTAAATACTGAAGTACGCTGTTCATTTTCATAATTTATGCTTCATGTTACTGCGTTTGAAATACCTTACTTAATGCACAAGTATTCTTCAAAGGCTTATTTCATTTAATCAAACTGTTATGAATTAAAATACGCATTACATTAAAAAAGCTCTTTAGTTCCATGAATATACATTGATAAAATTATAAATTAGTATTTCATACTTTTATTATTTTTCAGTTAACTTATTTTTACTTAAACATTTGTCGTTCAAGTAATGCAATTCTTTTGAGCGCCATTGTATATGGGTTGATTGCTAGGAAAATCAGGTTCCGGGAATTTTTTAGCAAAATTGAGATTTTTATTGCATTTTAGTTTTTGATGTTATTAGATTAAAATGTATTAAGCTCTTAATTTTAGTCAAAAATTTCTCGGAACCTGATTTTCCTAGAAACACTCCCATATACAGCCTCAACGAGGTTGGAAGCGGCCTAAAATAATCCTTAACCGTTTTTCTCTGACGACACTATAAATTTATTTAGAACAACGAAAACTTTGTAACCATCTGAATCAAATCTTAATAGAGTTTGGTTTTTAAATTGTCATTAACTTTGGGCAAATTAAGATAAATGATAGACTGTAAATGACATAATTAATTTTGGGTAGAAGTTACGTTAAAACAAACAAATATTTATTAAATAAATACATACACTTTGAGTTATTTGCTAAAGCAATAAATTTTTGATGAAAGCTTTAATAGGATGTGTTATAGAGTACTTGTTTCCGGGTCCTCGATTTGGAATGCTGGAGTATGACGGAGGAGCGTCAAAATTTGGATTATTAAAAATTGGAACACTGGGAGATGTGTCTCTGTATTCAGGTGGAGCATCAAGATTCGGAACGTTGTCACGATTTCTCTTTTCGGACGGATCATTTGCTAAACAGCAACAGCAGCATGGTAAGATCAAAAATGGGGGAATTATGGTAAAAAGGTCCAAAATGAAGTAGGTGGTTCAACTGTAACTCGAAAAACCGTACTTCCAAGGTCATTTTCGAGAAAAATGTTATAATTATCCGACAAATCAAGACCGTAGATATCATATGTGGGAGAGCCAATCACTGGAACCGACCAGAAGATAACGAAATTGCTTGAAATGTCGTCATTCATGGAAAAGATGGCATGACCCTTCACACCACCAAGAAAATGACTTGTAACACTAGAAAATGCCTCTGCCTGACCATTTTCAAGAGGGTAGATTTGTGGTTCACAGCTAATTTTGTATTTGTTATCATTTGATGTAATCCAACGACCACTTTCAAGACTGGCAACGACCATTTCCATATCATGACCGCTATTATTAATGAGAACAATTGTGGCGACACGTGAATGATGTTTCGAAGCAAATTGACGAGCTAGGAGGGGGCAACATTCTAGACTTGATCCGTTTTGACAATAAAATGTACCAATATCTTGTTCAAATAAAGGAGTATCCTGTCCATTGAAAGAATCAATATCTTGCTCAGTTAATAAACTGCCAACAACCTCTTGATCAGTTAAAGAAACAATCTCTTGTTTAGTTGAAGGAAAGGAATTAATAAGCGTTGATTGAATTATCAGAAAAAGAAAGATATTGATTGTGATGACTAACGACTTAGATGACAACATGTTTTAATATTGAAAATTACAAGTTATATTCTGACTAAACTTTTGAATTAGAAATGCACTTGCAAGGTCGTAAAAATTCGAAAATTAAAATCTTTGCACTTTGAAACTTTATCCAGATTAAAAATTATTTCTCATATTTTAATAAAAGGCGGCGGAGAAGAAACAGTAGAAATTGGTGTGACAAAAATACCTTGTGATCTTAAATCCATAATTTTGTGAAACCTATGAGGGAATTTAGCATTAGTAATCTGTAATTAATTAATTGTACTACGATTAGGATCAGATCATCATTACCTGTTATCAGAAAGGCTCTGTGACAAAATAACTGCAATGATGGAAATGATATTCTAGAAATTCAAGACATCAAAAAATGATTTTTTTTTTTCGCGATGACTTTCTATCTTTTCAAAATTCACGAGTTGGTTTTTTATAATCAAAAATTTTATCCTAAATATTTACTTTAATTAACCTCATATTTTCATTTTCGTTTTTAATTCATCCATATTTGATATGTTAAAACAAATTTCTTCACCAAGTTTATTTCCAAAATGATGATAGTATTTTGTTTGATTTTATATTTAATGAGAAAAAACAGAAAGCATGATATTGCTTTAATAAAATAAAAGGCAGTAACAGATGATGCGATGCGATGATTTAAAGTAAAAGTAAAGATGCAAGGAAATATAATAATTATATTTTATTTAAAAAAAAATAGAGATGAAACTTTTTTTTAAGAAAGAAAAAAAAAATAAGGAATGTTCGAAAAAATATCATTCAAATGTCGCATGTAAACTACACATTATAAAATTATTTAGCAATTATGATAAAATTAATAACGGTATTCGATCTACCTTTACTAGGTCAACAATTCGCTATTATTTTGAAAGCTGGTTTCACGCACACTAATTGTTCATTATAAAATTGTTATCATTCATCAAAACGCATAATTTACCTGGTGACATTTATTATAAAAATGCTGGTTTCGCCCAAAAGAAAAAAGCAGGTTGATTAAGATTTAAGATAACATTTAGTTCCATTTCCGCTATATAGCATAAATCACTTACAAACGATGACATTAAGTGCTTGCATTTCGAATAATATCATCATTATCATCCTCAATTTATGGCTCTTTCGCAAATAGATGTGATTCATTGGATGAAAATTTGGTATTGGAAAATAATTTATGAAGATTAATTTTAAGAAAGGTAATTTGAACGAAAGCTTTAAAGAATTGTCGATAGCTTCTATAGCTGCTGTTTCTCTCATCATGAAGTAATAATAATTTTAAACAACATTAATTATCGTGTAAATGAAAAATATTGAATGTCCAATTGAATAATGAAATGTCTAGTTCTATACGCGAATAAAATAATGACAGATCTAATGAAATATTAAAAATATTATACAAATATTTTGTTCCGGTCAATTAACTTTAAAAAATTTTTATTTTATTACTTTTGATACTTTTAGAAACTATCAAAACTGAAACGCCATGATATAAACTAACAAAAAAGGTGAAATTTTACAAAAAAAAAAAAAAAAAAAAATGTTAAAGTATGAAAAAAAATCACAAATAATTTTGATGATAAATAAATGATTGACGAAAATTAAATAATTCTAGCAGCTAGATTGCTAAAGTTAGGTTAAAAAGAAATAAGTGGATAGTTGTTAATGCATTGAGATTTAAAGATTGGGGATGATATCTATATAGAGGTTAAGTAAAGTTGGTAAGAAACTGAGTAGGGTTAATTAACCATTTATTATAGTTGAGAAAAGTTGAGATGATAAACAAGTTATTTTAGCGAGTTCTGTTAATCTTCGATATCATTGCAACCCACCTAAAGTCCTTAGTATGTCGTCCTTATTTAGCACCATGGATTATTAATTCAAGATTTCTGACCCTTTCTTCTAATTCATTAATAATTTCTCGCTTTTCTTTGAATACTTCTTCTCGTACACTAATCTTTTCTTCTAAATTATTAATAGTTTCATGCTTGATTTCGGCTTCTTCTTGTTTTCTAATCTTTTCTTCTAAATATTTGGATTGTGAAAGTAACCCTTTGTTACTTTGGTCTAATTCATTAACTCTAGCTTCCAAGTCTTTTAGGGTTTTTTCTAAGTTAACCATTTCCAAATATTAATTTTTGTATAATTTATTCGGATGATTATTCCAGTAGAAGTTTCTATAAAGAAACTTTTTTTTTTTATTTTTCAGCCTTCGGTTTAAATTTTATCCCCACATAATGAACTTCCATAAATATTCTAGTCAACTCGGATAACTCAAAAAAGGATCTAACCGGTTCTTACATTGGATCGTCGGTGACATTTCTTGCCAAATAAAGTTATCTCAATAAAAGGCTATATGTCGATTAATAAAAACTGGGTAAGCAACCTTAAATATGTACGCACTTTAATTGATTGTTTATTAATTCGTCGGTGTTAAATGTGATTTTTTGTAAATATTTGGCAATAAAAAGTTTTTCAATATTCATGGACGTTTATATAAAAAAAAATAAGGTAGTGCATTTAATTTAATGAATATTGTTAAAGTTGGAATGTAAACTTGATAAAAAAGACTGTTTTGAAACATGACACAATAAAGTTACAATGATTAATCAGTTTTGATTTTTTAAAAAAACTATAGTTGCTGCTATTTTAGAACCAGATATTTTATTCTTTAACTATGCGTAAGATAAACGGTGATCATTTTTTAGTAAAATTACCAGTAATATTTCTTTATGAACCTTAAACTAAAATAATGTTAAATGAACCAATCGTTGATCAGCCTTGTTATGCTGCTTCGTGATGAAAAATTCTTTTTTATATGAAAATCCTCTTTGAAAAGCAGTTGAAGCTAACATAACCATATCAGGAGGTGGAATGAATACTTGTTATTCCATACGTAGTGAATAAGCGCATGTGATTTTAATATTAACTCTGAATAACCTAAGTAAACCGTAACGAAGTATGGAATAACAGGCTTATCTCATCGTGTATGACGTATACACCGGTAAAGTTACTTTTGTTTTATTTAATACTTAGTAAGCTCTATTGACATTTACTGTGATTATACTTGCGATTATACTTGCGATTATATGTGATTATATTGCAATTACACCTATATTATAAGTTTTTTTTATTTTTTTTAGAATAATACGATGCATAGAAAGGCTTTAAGTAAAGATTTAAAGTGAAGAGTTATATATTTACATAGGGATGGTTATTCTACAAACAAATAGTGAAATTATTATATCTGAGTAAATCTATGATAAATAAAATTATCTGTATTTTTAAAAAGAGGGGATGCGTAAATAATCCATTAAAAGGTATACAAGAAAAAAGAAAAATATTGGACAGGCATGATTTAAATGCAAATTATTATTATAATTTTTCTTATACTTAATAACTCAAATATTATTTATTTTAAATAATGATATTTAGATTCTTAAAGAGTTAATTAAAGAAAAAAAAGATTGATTTCTTGATGAATTGATGATAGAAATGAAAATCAAAATGGAAAAAAAAGTTGCAATACCTACTACAGTGGTCCGTCAAAAGTCTCTGAACGCTTTTTAGCTCAATAAATCATTTAAAATTTTTAAAATTTAATTAAAAATTTATTAAAAATTTATTAAAAATGACATAAAATAAATTTCGTACTATTTAATTAGTATTTAGTCAGGCCTTCATTTGCTTCAATTACAGCTTGAATTCGTTGTGGCATATTATTGACCAAATTTTCGATAGTATGTATGAAAATTTCTCTCCATGGCTTCTTAATATACCACGTTAGTTCAACAATGTTAGAAGGCATTTTTCCATTCACAGATGCTTTTCTTAATATCAGCCCACAGATTTTTGATCGGGTTAATGTCTGGACTTAAGCAGGTCATAAAAGAAGGTGCATATCATTTTTTGCATGAAAATTCTTCACCTGCTTTATTTTATGAGGCCGAGCATTATCCTCCTGAAAACTATCATCACCATTTAGAAATGCATTTTAAAGTATAATTCATATAAACAAGGTTTGAAACGTCATATGACTGTAGAATTGCTAAGTCACATGAAATTACTGATATTCAATCGCTATTAAAAAGTGGTATTCAGAAACTTTTAGCAACCCCCTCTATATTTGAAAAGCATTGAATTATTTAGAAATTACAAGAAATTGTTTATGAATTTGTATTATAAATTTATGAAAATTTTAACTAAGTAAAAAACTATTTTATTAGATTAAAAAAGTAATCAAAGAATAAAATAAAATATTAATAAGTGCTTTTATAGTAAAATATACAATAAATAATTACTAGAACAATTTATTTTTTTAGATAAAACTTCAAAAGACTAGAGATCATACAAATATTTATTTAGAAATCAGCCAGCAATTCAAAAAGTTGTTTTATTAATAGGAACTAAATATACTATTCTTTCAGTACTTTTACAATATTATTAAAATAAAAATCATAGAAGGTAGTTATAACAAAAAATTATTTTAAGAATTTATTATTTTTCAAATTTTAAGTAATTAAATAACATTTTTATTTATATATGCAGTAAATGTTAACAAAAAATTTTATTTATAGATTTCACAAATGTTAATTTTCTATTAAAGAATAATATACTTATTATAAATAATATCAGAATCTATCATAAAAAACAAATTATATTAATAGTTGAAGAATTCAATAGAAAAGTTTTATATTTACTATCTAATTCTTCAGATTTTAACCCAATTAAGTTCATCTTTTTAATGATTAAAAGTTGGTTAAAAAAATATAATAAATTCATTAAATTATTTAATAATCCTTTGATATTAGCTTATACATAAATAACTTTACAAATAGCTAAATCAATTTATGCTAAATTAATTTATTTGTAAAATAAAAATTTTATTGAATAAAAAATTTAGAATTCAATGATAAAATCAAAATTTATTTATATATTTATTATTAAAAATACATTAAATTATTCAAAAAAATTATCCTATATTATTATTATAATTTAAAAAAAATCTTTATGAAATTATTAGATTATTATAAATTAAAAAAATTATTCTATATAATATTTAGCTACTTAAACTAAAATTTTTTTCCCAATAGTATTAATTTTCAAACTAATTAAATCATTATTATCTAATATAAGAATTATATTAACAGTAATTTCTCTAAATATTTTGTATAACTTTCTTCTTCATGATTATAATTTAAATCATTCAAAAAAGTTTCAGAAGATAAAGACAATAAATAATATATATTATATTGTGATAGATTATAATAATAACTTTTATATATATTAAGAGAAGATGATAATAGTAATGATAGTAATTATAATAGTAGTAATTGCATTTGTTATATTTGATACAATGAAGAAAGTTGATAAGGATAATTAAAATATATATAAGAATATTTTAAAGAATAATAAACATTGAATAAAAAGTAAATGAAATTGCAAATTAATTTCTATAGTAGTAGTAGTAGTATTTTTCTTAATTTTAAAAACAAACAATGGTAATGCTTAATTGTAAAAAAACTAGCAATTTATAAAATAAATATAATTAAAATTAGATCTTATATTTATATTTAATTTTAATTTTTTAGCTAATTAATTGTATTACTTACGATATTATTACTCTATATTATTAATTATATAATATTATAACTCATTTTAAGTATATAGTATTAGATATAATAATGCTTTTTTCTAATTTTTGTAATTACTTCAGCTCTCTTTCTTTCTGACTTGCTAAGTTCACTTTCTTTAAGTACTTTAAATTTTTTATAATAATTAGTTCTCTATTTCTTTTAAATCAAATACTTCATCATTATAAAATAATATATTTATTATTTTATATAATAAAAATAATTAAACAATTATAATTACCTTCTATTATTTCTCTTTTTTTTAATTTTCTCCATTTTTTTTTTCATTCATTAATACATTTACTAATAATACTTTATTATCTTTAATTATTTGCTTAATATCATATAAAAATTCCTTTCATTCTTCATTATTAAATAATTAGGAATCTAATCTCCTTGTGTTTAAAGCTTGATATTAAAGAATATAACCATATTTATTTAATTTTGAAAGATTTAAAATTTTTTTTATCTATTTCTTAATATCATAGATAAAATAAAATAAAAAATTAATTTCATATTTAACTAATTTTGTGAAAAAAATAATTATCAGCTTTTTTAATAAAGAGTTTAAATTTTAAATCAAATTTACATTTATTATTAATATTAAAATAATATTTAGTGAACTTTGTCTTATTAGCAATAATAATAATATTCTTAATAAAAAAGTAGATATAATTAAAGTTAATGATATTTTAAAAAAAGATAATATATTTGATAATTTTTTTAAAGGAGAAGATAATGAATTTGATGATATTTTTGAAGATAATAATGATGAATTTGATGATTTTTTTGAGAAGATAAAGTTAATAACATTTTTAAAGTATAAGCATATTTTTTTGATATTCTACAAATTGACTATAATATTTGATATATAAATAAATAAAAAAATGTAGTTGAAAAATCGATCTTATAATTAAAATACTAATTTTTTTCATATAAATAATCTTATTGACTAATAATACTATTGCTAATATTATTTGATGAAAATTCATAAGAATAGACAACTTATTTTATCTATTATGTTTCCTATTATATATTAGATTTTGCAATTTTATTACAATAACAACTATTTTTTTTTACAATGTCAATATATTTGACATCTATAGTAAGTGTTAAATATATATTTATTACTATTACTAATAATACTACTAATAGACAATGTTATCATGATTGGATAATAGATAATAAACAACACTAGACAAAAAATGTTGTCTATTATTTATTAATTAAGTAATGAACATATAATATTAGTGTTCATTGTTATCTATTATATTTACTTAAATTTATAAATATACAATTAATAAAAAAAATTAAAATTTATTAAAAAACACTAATTTTACTTATTTAAATTATCAAAAAAAATTGAATTATATGATATTATTCTTTAAATAAAATATCTAATTTAGAAATAAATAAATTTTCTAATTTCTATTTTACCTTTGAATCTTCTAGTAAAATTTCATTATCATCATCTGAATTTTCACTTTCAACTCTTCTAACATTAATTTCTTCTAAATTTTCATCATTCAATAAATTAGCCTATTCTTCAACTATTCTTAACCATTATATTTTATTTAATATTGGTAAATCATCATCACCATTATTAAGTATTTCTTAATCAATTTTCAATTTATCATTAAGAGTTAAAGCATCTTTATCACATATTTCTATAAATAATTCTCTTTGTTTCTTGTAATATCTTTAGATTTATGTTCTTTAATAATTTCAGTTTATAACTGACCTATTGCTAATCTTTTTTATATTAAATAAAATAAAAATAAATAAAATAAATTATAAATTACTTATAAAATATAATATACTATAATTAATTTAACTTACTTGTAATCAATTGCATTTCTTAGAATATAAAAATCCTATTGTAAAAAAAAATCTTTCATATTATATAATATTAATACATATTTTAAATAAATAACTAGCAAATATGCTTAACTCTGAAACTACATCAGAATACTTTTCTACAATTCTACAATATCATTAAATTATTTAAATGTTTTATTACAAAATGAATATTTTGTTTTTTTAAAATTTTCAAATTCTTGAAAAATAGTTATTGAATCTTTTTTAAACTAAGATTTATAATAATATGTTAACTAATGACTAATATATGAATATGTTAAGTTTTAATAATTAATAAAAATATTTCTAATCGATATTTTGGATGAAGAGCTAAAAAAAGTATTAATAATAATTATTTTCAGCCTAATATAATTTAAAACATTTAACTATTCAATTATGAAAATAAATTGGTGTTTATTATATCATTATATTCATAATATAATCAAAAGAGAGTATTACTTAATAAAAACATGATTTGTCTTGTTGCATAATATTTAAAATTTCATAATAAGAATGTAAAAGAATTATAAGATTTTCTAAATTATATTCAAAAAGCAATATTATTAATAAAAGTATAAATATCAAATAGTAAACAAAGTACTTCTTCATTAACATAAAAATTAACTATTACTAAAGTCTAAAAAATTTATAAATTAGTAAACTATTTTAATAATAAAAAATAAATAAATAATAATAACAAATGATAAGTATATCTTTTATTTTTAAAAGAAAATTAAAAGTATTAAAATAACTATTCTAATGTATTGAATATAGACTTACAAGAGCAATAAATTTTTTATAAAGCTTTAATTGTTCATCACAAAGCTTTTAAGTAAAATAAACTGATAAATGAAAAAAACTAATAAGTCAGATAGCATGATTAGAAGTAATTTTAAATATTTGAGATTCTTTAAAAGTTTCTTTAATACAATAATTAGCTTGATATACAAAATATGATAAAAATACTATTTCGCAATGAATAAGATACTAATTATTAATCAAATAACTTATCCACTAATAAATTTATTTTTTTAAATAAAAAATTTAGTTGACTTTAAATTACAGTAACAAGTGTAATTAAATATTGATAATTAATAAAAATACCTAACAAACTAATAAAATTAATTTTTTAATAAAAAATTAGTTGACTTTAAATATGTAATAAGTATATTTAAATACTAATAATTAATAAAAATAACTTACATCCTAATAAAATTTATTTTTTAAATAAAAAATTAGTTGAATTTAAATTATAGTAATAAGTATAATTAAATAATAATATTTAATAAAGATAACTTATACTCTAATAAACCTTATTATAATAAAAATTTAATTGATTTTATGTAATAAGTATAATTAAATAATAATATTTAATAAAAATAACTTACATTCTAATAAAATTTATTTTTTAAATAAAAAATTTTTAACTTTAAATTATAATAATAAGGTATAATTAAATACTAATAATTAATAAAATAACTTACTAACTAATAAAATTTATTTTTTTAAATAAATAATTTAGTTAATTTTAAATTATATTAATATATATAATTAAATAATAATAATTAAAAATAATAACTTACCTCCTATTATAATTTATTTTTTAAATAAAAATTTAGTTAATTTTAAATTACAGTAACAAATATAATTAAAGTTTAATAATCAATATAAATAAATTACAATCTAAGTAATAAGTATAATTAAATACTGATAATCAATAAAATTAATTTATCAATTAATAATATTTGTTTTTTTTAAATAAAATTTAATTAGCTTTAGATTATAGTAACAAATATAATTAAATATTAATAATCAATTAAAATAACTTACTTTCTATCCCTTAAAGCGTAGGTATAAATTGGCTATAAAACATTGTAGAAAATTTATAATATTTTAATATCTAGTGATTATAAAAGGATAAAATAAAATTTATTAAATTTTCATATTAAGATCTATCTAATGATACTATT
>CAJVPQ010002936.1:0-12330 GCA_910591825.1 Funneliformis caledonium
AAGGATATATTTAAAATAAAATAAAAGAATTTTTTTTTGTATATATATCGTAATTTATTGCTTATACATTATTCATTTTTAACTGCATGTGTATTTATTATATAATTTATATTCATTAATTTCTTGTGTATTTAAACTTAATCATAGACTTTGATTATTAAGATATTTATGCTTTAAACTTATAAGCAGTTTCTGTTTTTTAGTTAAATATTATATCATTTAATTTAATATTTGTATAAAATTTTATATAAAATATCATTAATAAAATTTACTGAACACTTTCAGATAATATTTATTATAAATCATCAGATATACTTAGGTTATATTCATAAAATTTACTGTATTTAGTTTGAGTATTTTTGAATAATTTTGTAAGTATCATTCTGAACAATGATCACTTTTGAAACAAAACTAGAATAATAAAATTGTAATATTTTCAGATAATAAAAATCAGTTAAAAATTAGAATACAATCATAAAAATTTTTTATAGAGTTAAGAACACTCTATAAATAAAAACTATTTTATAACTGTATAATAATATTAAGATAAAAATATGCAATGGTATTATTTAATTATAAATAATTTTAATAGCCAGTTTATTAATATTGTTTGCTTTATACGTTGAAACCAGCAGAAACTGATAGACCTGTTGAATATGACATATATGCCAAATATGTCAGATCTGCTAAATCTGCCAAATAGAACACGAATATCATTTATTATATCTTTATTATATCTATTATTATTATTATTTATATTATATTTAACATAATTAGCATATCTGTTAGCTCTGTTATTATTGTCAGTAGTATCATATCTATTATAGATTTTCTTTAATTGTAATTTTCCTATATAAAGGGCATGAAAATACCTTGGAAAAAGGACAGATTTCAACAGATTCCAACAAGTTCTCAATTTTGTATTCAATATACATTTAACAATAATAAATACTTTTAACATTTTGCAAACATAAACTTATAATTTATTTCTTGTTAACTAAATAAACTCTCTAATAGACAGCATGTCAAGTTGATTGGATTTAAGTCATAGCTATTGTCTCCCTGACTTTAAATCATAGTTAACTTATTCGATGAAAAGAGTAACGTTAATAATATTAACAAATTTAAGTCTTAATATGCTAAAGAGTTTTAATTCCTTAAACTCATTTTCTCATAAAAATCATCAAATAATAATCATTCTAAAATTATATAAAATGATATCATCTGATAATATCATTCATTAAATAATATTAAAATATTAA
Organism: Funneliformis caledonium; assembly: GCA_910591825.1. Lineage (NCBI taxonomy): Eukaryota > Fungi > Glomeromycota > Glomeromycetes > Glomerales > Glomeraceae > Funneliformis > Funneliformis caledonium. Next base: position 1,263 of record CAJVPQ010002936.1, read on the forward strand.
CTTTATTTAAACAAACTAGATTCATAATCATAGCCAGTTATGAATCAGCTTTAATATTTAAAAGTAACATTTAATAGCCTGTGATGTTTTAATAAATTTTTTAATTTTTAATTTTGATTTTAATTTTTAATTTTTGGATTATTGAATTAATTGAAACTTGTTTTATTTTTTTTTATATTTTTTTTTTGTTTTTAAATTTTTTTTATTTTTTATTTTTATTTTGTTTTAATTATTTTTATATTTTTATATTTTTGTGATCTTTATTTACATAAACTTTATTTTATTATTTTATTTTTTTATTTTTTTAATTTTTTTAATTTTTTTTATAGTTTTTATTTTATTATTTTTATTTTTATTTTTCTCTTTTTATTTTTTTTTAAAAAAATAAAATAAAATAAAATAAGTTAAAAAATAAAATAAAAAATAAAAATAAAATTTTTGTTTTAGTTTTATATCACAATCATGATTTTTATTTTTTTTTAATATAGGTAATTTTTTTTAAACAAAACAGTTCAATTCATTATCTTAGTAAAAATTGACTAAAACTTTTTTTTGATTATTGATTATTATTTTTTTATTTAATTTTTTTATTTTAAATTAGATCAGTTCTCTCTTAGACTAAGAACTAAATTATAAATGAGAGACAAAATCTTTTAATAATAGTTAACCTTAAATTAAATTATATTAAAATCATAATAAAAGATATAATAAACTCTTTTAGTATAACGAAAGTTAAAACTATCAAAACTATATTAAAATATAGAAAAGAGTATAATAAAATTATTTTAAAGAGGTCTTTGTAAGTATCTATAAATTAAGTAGAACCTTTTAATGAAACTATTTAGTTTATCACCATAGCGAAAGTAAGTTATTGATTTTATTTTTTTTTTTGTTATATTTTATTAATATTTTTTTAGATTCAATTAGTTTCTTTTTTAAGCTAAAAACTGAAAAGAATTTTTAAATATAATTATCTGTTTCATTACCATGGTAAAGGTAAGCCATCAATTTTATTTTATTATTTTTTTTAATTTATATTTTATTAATATTTTTATTTTTAATTTTTATGTTTTTTAAGTTTAATCATTTTCTCTACTTAGACTAAGAATTAGACAGAACTTTTGAATAAAACTATTTAATTTATCATTGTAAACTGATAATTTTTAATTAAATAAATTTTTTTTTTTAATTTTTTTTATTCTTATATATTTAGATTAGAACAATGTCATCTTTATCATCTTTTAGGCTAAAAACTGAATAGAACCTTTGAATACAACCATTTAGTTTATCATTATAATAAAAATAAGCTAACTAATTTTTTTTTTTATTTTGATTATTAATTTTAATTATTAATTTTAATTATTTTTTCTTATTTATTTGATTGTTTGTTTAATTTTTTTAAGTTAGATCAGTTTATTTCTTTGACTATAATTATTAGATAAAATAGGATTTTTGTTATCGCAATATAAGATTTTAACAAATTTTTTAATTTTATTATTACTTAAATATTAATAATTGTAATCATTATTTTTTTATTATTATATAATAAAATTATAAACAAACTTTTTTTAATTATTTATGTAATACGTATATTCCAATTTTTTTAAAATCATATATAAATAACTATTATTCTTATCAATATTGATATTGATATTGAAATTGAAATTGAAATTGATATTAATATTAATATATTGCATATAAAAATAGTCCTATAGTTTCTATATAAAGCTATCTAAATTTATACCTATTCTTTTCTTTTTAGAAATAATCATAGCTTATACTATATAAAGTAGAATTATCTGATACCAATATCTATTTGATATAAACTGTAGTATTAAATAATATCATTTAATATAATAAAAAAAATAATTATTAAATAGTACTTTTCATTATATATATATAGTCATAAATAAATATAGAAACTTTTCATAAATTACTTAGTAAATAGAGCAATTAAAAAATGACCTTTATAAGAGAAAAAATCTGTTTATATTGATATTATATGTCAAATCTGTGATTACTATTCTTACAGACACATTCAATCATAAATTTAAAAAATCAAAATAAGAAGGATTGGGATTAACTGATGATTATTTAGTAGATTATTAGTTTACAAATATTAAATAATCAATACTTCTTAGTTTACCATCAAATTAATCATGTTAAAATACCAAACATTATTTGAAGAATAAGAACTTTTTTATTTGGTGAATTCATATTGAATGTCAAGCAGCTATTGTATCCAGAAAGCATATATTAATTTTTGAGATTTATACCTTAAATATCATTAATACTAGACACTATTTCTGCAACTATAATATATATAGTAATAGCAGCTATAACACAGATTATAAGCATCAAGAAATAAATAAATTTGGTAAACATTTTGCATTTTTGAATTTTGATAAGAAAACTTGAGTTATATAAAAGTAAATTAGTATAGCAATTGCTTGAAGAGTAGCAAGTTCCTCATGCTAGTTATATAATTATCTGATGTGATTCTATTTTACAAAAGTTTTGGTAAAAATACATGTATAATATTATACAAATTATATTTTACGCAATTTAATTTGTATGTTAATTAATAATTATAGATCCTAGATTTCATAATTAAATTCTATGGATTTTATTGTAGATCTGAAATTAAAGAATAATTTCAGATCTAAGATTGTAATATTGTAACTGAAATTTATTTTTGTCTGAAGTTGGAATTTAGATGAGCTTTAAGTATCTAAAATTGAGATTCAAAGATCAGTTAACTAAAATTGGAATTCTACTTTTTTTGTTATTTGAATTTCAATTTTAATCATGATCTTATTGGTTAATTTCTTTATAACTATTTTAATTTCAGTTAAATTCTAATTTCAGATATGAAACTATCTGAAATTAGGATATCTGAAATTAACTTCAGACAGAATCTGAATTTTAGATATGAGGGCCATCTGAAATTGAGATATCTGAAATAGAATTTCAGACAGAATCTGAATTTCAGATATAAGTCTATTTAAAATTAGGATGTCTGAAATTAAATTTCAGATAGAATCTGAATTTCAGATACAAGGCCATCTGAAATTGAAATATCTGAAATTGAACTTAAATAGAATCTGAATTTCAGATATGAGGCTATCTAAAATTAGAATGTCTGAATTAAACTTCAGATAGAATCTGAATTTCAGACATAAAGCCATCTGAAATTGGAATATCTGAAATTGAACTTAGACAGAATCTGAATTTCAGATATGAAGCTGTCTGTAATTGAGATATCTGAAATTGAACTTCAGATAAAATCTAAATTTATATAAATTATGTATTTATAAATTAAAATTAAAGTAATATGAAGGATCTATTATCTATATGTATAATATATAAGCAATTTATTTTAATTAATAAAATTTTTATGATTTTTAATTGTTTCTTTTATTTATTTATTTTTACTACTTTATTATAATATAAAAAATTAACATTCCTTTTCTCTATAAAAATATTTATAAAAGTTAAGTAATTTTATTTTAAAAATTGTCTCAGTTTCAAAATAGAATAATTATACAGGTAATCATAAAGTAGAAGTTCCTTTTCAATTTGCTTTCCGCTGTTTTAAAAAGAAAAAAAAGAAATGTTTTTAACATTTTATTCTATTTGAATGTTTGAATGATTATTCTTTTTCAGGGTTGGATCACTTCGGACTGAAGTTAAAAAAAAAAAAACCTGAAAAATATATGAAAATGAAACTGACGCAGCACCCGATGTGGTCGAAAACCTGCATAAAAATAAAATAAAAAAATGAACTTATTTATTAGCCGATAAAAAAAAAATCAGAATTAAAAAAAGTAAAAAATTAAAAAAAAAAATCGAAAAAATGAAAATGAAAAACCTACATTAAGCAGCAGCCCGTATGTGCTCAAAAATCCTAAAAAAAAAAAAAAGAAAATAGAAAAAGAAAATAACCCATAAAAAAAAATAAAAATAATATTGGAATTTAATTCTATAAAATTTAATTAATAAATGCAAGAAACTATATTATAATTCAACTAAAAGCTAATAGTCTGAAATATAAAATGTTAAAGTTAACTGTATTTACGAAATTGTAAAAAAAAAAAAAAATGACATATTGTGATTGGTTAAAATAGATTTTTTATAAGTTGTCTGAAGTTTGAATTTAGATAACAAATTCCAATTTAATTTAACTGAACTTGGAATCTCAATTTCAGACACTCGAAGATTATCTGAATTCCAAATTCAGACGAAAATCAATTTCAGCCACAACATTATACCAAACCGTTCACCGTATTATTTTCATGATATTTGAATGTAATACGATATTGTGCTGCAACAAACCAAGCTCTCACATTCGTTATGCGACATTCTTCCTTATGAAATGAAAGGGTATTTTGTTGCAAAATCTAGAAACCTTGTCATCAATATCTAGAGGTTTTATAAGCATCATCTCCAATTAATCGAGTTTTATCATATGCATCTTCTAGCCTTTTATAACCTTTCTTGGTTGTTTCATTGTAATAAGGGATTCCATTCGTCAACTTAACTCTAATGAAAAGTAAACCATCGTTATCAAATTTTATTTTTTTACGCAATGCTGGAGGTGATGCAATTTCATGTACATAGTTAATAATAATACTTATTTCGATCCAAATTAATGTATAATTTTTGCAGCACATTGAATTAATGAAAAACCATACCTGTGTGCGAAATATGTCCAAACCAAAGAATTTTCAGAGTTTGACTGTACTATTGCAAATTTTTGTCTGGTATTTAAAGATGTATATTTCTTACTTGCTTTGGACCTTTATATACGAAAAATATATTGTTATCAATAATAATTGTAAGATTGTAAATGTTATTATTTATAATCGGAGAAAGGTGTATTATTCGCAAGTGTTCTTAATTTGGGTTGATAATATCTTCTTCATCCAGAAAATCGATATTCATATATACTTTTATTTAGAAAAAAATATTATTAACGTGTAAAATTACCTGTCTTAGGATCGACCACATCAGTTATGTTATTGAAAGAGACTTGACAGTACCTAAATTCTTCTTGATTAGAAGATGAAACGTATCTAATCTTAAGATCTAAAAGAACCTACAAATTAATGCAATAATAGAAGGGAAGACAATATCGAGAATAATCTGGTTAAAGAGAAAGAGAATAATTACTAACATCACCCGCAAAAATCTTCTCAAATTTTATAATTCATTAATTTTCTTCTCTTAGCATATTCAGTTAAAAATATCAACGCTCATTTCCTGAAAAATTTAATAACCAAGACGCCATAAGGAATATCATAAAGTAATTATAAAGAAAACTATAAAATCTAACCAACCTATCTTCTAAAGATAAATTACCTCAGTAATTGACGAATAAATGTCGATCATGAGAAGGGAATTTATTGTATCACATTCCAACCAATCATTTTTTTTGAAAAATTTTCCCACGTAAAATAATATATATCGCAAATTTTCGATCAAATAAAATCTTTTAATCTTTTCTTCAACTCGAAATTGTTATTTTGCAAGAACTTACTGACAAACTAGAAGGTGAATCACAACGACAATGCTGACACTTATCAAAAGGTAGTCTAGGACTACGCTCCCTTCCTTTTGTTTTTTTTTATTATTTCCTTTTTCTTTTTTTCATTTTTTTTAAAAAAAAAAATATATAAACACAAATAACCTTAGTTAAAGTGATACATCTGCTGGTCAGTGAATTCACTCCCTGAACTTAAGAACCAAAAAATATAGAAAGAAGTATCCTCTCGTTTCGTACTATTGGCAAATCAAGTAGAAAATATGGGTTCGCTTGTCCTATGTCCAATTTGCGTCGAAGTGCTTCTGCTAGTTTAGCTTAGATAGTTTCTCTTTTTTTTCTTCTTTTATATGTATTTACATACTTTTATTTTAATTTATCTAATTATATTAGGTACAGCTAACGAAAGTCGTACGCTTATGCTCTTTTAAGACTACGCCCTTGTTAATAATTCAGAAGGTGAACACAGCGACAATGCCGACACTTATTAAAGGTAGTCTAGGACTACGCTCCTTCCTTTTGTTATTTTTTATAATTTCCTTTTTCTTTATTTCATTTTTTAAAAAAAAAAAAAAAAAAAAAAAAAAATAAACATAAATGGCCTTAGTTAAAGTGATACATCTGCTGGTCAGTGAATTCACTCCCTGAACTTAAGGACCAAAAATATAGAAAGAAGTATCCTCTCGTTTCGTACTATTGGCAAATCAAGTAGAAAATATGGGTTCGCTTGTCCTATGTCCAATTTGCGTCGAAGTGCTTCTACTAGTTTAGCTTAGATAGTTTCTCTTTTGTTTCTTCTTTTATATGTATTTACATAATCTTATTTTAATATATCTAATGATATTAGGTACAGCTAACGAAAGTCGTACGCTTAGGCTCTTTTAAGATTACACCCTCGTTAAGGCTTTACAGAAATCACGCTTCCCAATTTTTTCATCAGACATATTTCGTTTAAAACCAACATTTCAAATCAACCCTTGGATTAAGAAGTTCAGAAGGAGATTCAGAAGAAATTCAACCTAGACCTCGCATTTATTCAAACCGCCTTTAGGATATTTGTTTGCAAACAGAACTCATTCAATAATTTTTTATAGACGGGCATTCCATCGCTTCCCAAGCACAAGAGAAACATATCCGAATCATCTTTGAGTTAAAGAAGGCTATTAATTTAGAAGGTGAACACAGTAACAATGCCGACACTTATTAAAAGGTAGTCTAGTAGCTTCATTCTGATGATTATTTTTACTAACTACATTGGATGTACGCTTCGATTCTTCTCTGACTCTTTTTTTCCCCTTTTCTTTTCTTAAATATATATAGAACACTAATGCCTTAGTTAAATCTGCTGGTCAGCGAATTCACTCCCTGAACTTAAGGACCAAAGAAGTATCCTCTCGTTTAGTTCTATTCGCAAGCAAGTGTGAAAATATGTGTTCACTTATCCTATGTCCAATGTACGTCGAAGTTCTTTTGATAGTTTATAGTATATCTTGTTTCTTCTATGATATTATTTATCCCATAAAATTAATGGCCTAAGCCGCTTTTACTTTTAATTTCCTGACTTCACTATTGATTTAAAATTTTCTATTCAGAATCTTTTGTTTTGGACGAAGCTATGGTAGTTAGTGTATTTATCATGTCATGTGGCGAAGCGTGCTTTCCCTTTAGTTTTCATATAATAAAAACAAATTTGAAAATGTCAAATGATAATCAATGATTTAAAATGTCTAGAGAAATCGATTTCGCTCAACTGGTTCATTTAGAAAATACAACCATAATATCTTTTAATAATCAAAAGATGGTAACCTAAATTTTCTAATACGCAGCTACCGCAGTGAAGTCAATCTTAGATTATTTTTACTTTTTAAATTCATCAAATGAGCAATTACTAATTAAAATAGGAAACACCTACTCTTCGACATTTATAATTTTTTATGGTACCACACAAGCATAACCATTGTTAATAGGTATTCCAAGCGCTCATATAAAAGAAAAGCATAATCTCTTAGTATGAAATTACTTAAAATCATCGGGTTAGATTAAATTTTAAAGGGCATTGTTACATTTAAACTTCCAACCAATGTAATTGTTACTGATTCATGGGACTTTTGGATACAATTCGTAATTAACAATAATCCAAAAGGTTTTGATTCAGCATAAAAGTCCTTTTTTTCAAAAGTATCTTCTCCAAAATATCTGGAAAAAAAACGTAAAGAAAAATAGATATAACTTAAGAAATAAATAATGGCAAGGTTATAAAAAGAGAAATAATAAAAGCTATTGTCATACAGAAAAGGTGCCAGAAATTGAAATAACCCCACCCTAGCACCAGTGCGCTTTTTTCCTATAATCGTATAATGTAGCAAATTGACTAGATAGTATTTACTTTCAACGCAACTTATTTACAATTTTGCAAAAACTAATTCAATTTACCCATTTTTAGAAATATTAAATTTTCCCACAGGAATTATTTTTTATACTTGTAATTCTCTAAATGTGAAAATTTATTAATTGAAATAAAAAAAGTTACTAATATATATTATACAACACATACACAATTTCAAAATCCGTAGCACCTTCCGTTAGAAAATTGTTCATAGATTTTGATCACGAGATGTAAATGAATAAACTTTGGACATCAATGTACTAAATTCGATTTGTTCTTTATTATTTTATAAAAAGAGTGAATAGTGATTAGATAGATCTTTTTAAATCATGTCAAATTATAAATTACCATACAAGACCATTTGAATCCTTACCTTCAATCTGAACCGGGATCCATTAATATTAATCTTTTCTTCACATCTTACAGCACCTTCTGTTTTCATTGTATAACGATTTTCACCATAATTAGAGAGGCGATGTCTTTAATAAAAGCAAAATATGTTATCTATCAAAGCTTCGATTAATATACACGACTATGTCAAATGATCTTTATGTATACTATCGAAATCGAATCAATTGATCTATTTGTTTAATTAAGAGATCAATATAGGGTTTTCCGTGTGTCAAAATCTGTTTACATTAGACGCAATAAAAAAGAGAAAAAAGTTTTTTTCTTTTATCATATTTTCTTTCCATTTTTTTAAAAAAAAAATTATACCAACAATGAAAATCACCAATTAGACTACATATTCTTTTCAAGAAGTTTCTATCCTGTAGATTCTAGGGTCAATTATAATGCTAGCTAGATCAAAAAAAAAATTTTATAATAAAAGTGTAGAATAAACAAATACACGGTACTACGTCAATCATAACCCTAATGCTTTCTCGCGAAAGTATTAACGATCTTCTAGAGGTCATCAGCCGTACCAAATGTGAATTAATTTGATAAAAATATTTTCATCAGCAAATGCTTTTACTTTTTACTTGGAAAAAAAGGTTAGTTAATGAGCTTGCATCCGTGCTATTTAACATTATATCTCATTTAACCAACTTGTTTTCATTCGGACTAATCACGTCAAACTTCTAAATTGATTAGATATACAGTATACGACAAACCAAAAAATTTGGATTAAAATAGAATTTTATAACATATCATAGCATTGATGTAATTGAGCTTGTTAAACAATTCCCAAAAGAGTTCAGTCACTATTATGTCTAATTTCATATTGTAGAACAGAGTTAGGATTTTCTTTGACTTGGAAGTTAAGTGAATCTATCTGATAAATAGTACGAGTAAGTACTCCATTCTGCGAAAATGAAAAAAATTCACGTTAAAGCATATAAACATTAATATCAAATTTAATTTTAATTAATTAAAAATAGTTATCTTGTTGAAATTGCATATATAATTTATAACTAATCCTCTGCCTCCAAATATTTGCAAATACAATTTATTGATTCATAGATCTTAGATATTATATGAAAATAAATAAGTTCATCAAATGAAAGAGAGCTTAATAATAATAAATATATAAGGAATTACAGAAACTACCGGCCATTATATAATAATCACGTGTACTATCAAACTCATCAGATAATAATTCAAAATTCATTTATTAAAGCGAAACAAAAAATAAAAAGAACTTGAATTAAAGTGAAACAAAAAATTGAAAAGAACATGAATTAAAGCAAAACAAAAAATTTAAGGAGCATGATTGCAGGTTAATTATTTCTTAAAAGCAAATAAAAAACATTGGCATACAATCTTTTTATACAGATATAATTCTGGCAAAAGATTTAATTCAAAAATAAATATTTGTAAGAATTTGGATATTATTTTATATACATTATCAAAGGAAAATAAAAAAAAAAAAGTTAAAATTAATGAGCCGATTATTTGAGAGGGCTTTTATAATTGAAATTTTGGTATTCAAAGTGACTGATCTCTTGACTTGTACCCAAGCACGAAATAATAACCCTTTGTTTGTTTCTTTGTTTTACATATTATGCTTTGATATTTTTCTTATCTATCTAGATAATTTACTAAATAGAATCATATTCGTCCTTTACAAAACTGTATCAATGATTGGAACTATCATTAGTACTAACAACATAAATCCAAACTAAATTTTGTTTTTGCTTCCCTCTATGATAGTCTCATTTTCAAAACATTTACTATTTCAAAATTATAGCGTTACGTACACAAGCACGAATCATTAAATCCTTTGTTCTTTCCCAAGCATAAAATGCTTTTCAACAAATGAAAGTGAGAGATAAAGAAAATGCTTAACCTTGTTGTTTTTATCTTCTCCTTGATTATAAGTTACATGACGAATCCGTATGACTAGTACAAAAAATTAAAATTTTTGTTTTTGTTTCCCTTTTATGGTACGGTAGTAACATTTTAGGAAAGATTTGTTCATCAGTTCCATAATGCCGGCCAAAGATCACGTGGGTTAAGAAACTGCATAGGTTGTTCCATAATTTACTGTAAAATCAATTATTTCAATGTGAAAATTTTTATTTCATGACTTTTCGCTGTGTAAATTACCCTTGGTTTTGAAAATTAGATGAAATGGCGGATTTATTTAAGGTGACATTTAACCTTCTAAATTTGCAGGTATTAATAATCTTTTGTGATGCAGTATGATAACTTTTATAGCGCGTTTGTATTTCTTAATACTTTTATTTATTATATAATCTTTCATTTGAAAGAAAAATGTTCTAAATGGTAAAACCAAAAAAAGTCTAAATGAAACGTAAGTCCCGTGATCAGTTTTTTTTTTAAAATCGCAATTTCACTTCAAACTTTCGTTCAAAAATAACATAATTACGTTATTAGATTTTCATTACAGAATTTTGAACTATAGACTATTTATACAAAAGTTATAATCTAACTTTAATAAGATGACTAATAATAATAAATAATAATTAATGTCAATACGTGTTATATATAAATAAATATTTTAAGATAAAATAATTCTAACATGTTAAATAAAATTATAGCTTTAACAGTCAGTGGAAAATTAAAATATTCCCTAAAATTAAGGTCAAATTTTTTATAATACAGACCCCCGCCAAAAGTCTCCGAACGCCATCTTTCAGGGGCTATTTCATACCGATTACGTCGCGTGACTGCAT
>CAJVPQ010002937.1:0-12329 GCA_910591825.1 Funneliformis caledonium
AAGAAAAGGTAAAATAATTAATATATATTTTTTTTAATTAAATAAATTAGAAAATACTTACCTTTATCCTTTTTGTAAGTGCCGGAAGCCTTGGATCGATCGGATCAAAGCATGTCTTATAGAGGAAAGATAAATATTAGTTTATTTTTAATTAATTAAAAAAATTAAATAATTACTTACCTTTTTCTCTTTTTGTAGGTATCGGAAACCTGGATTGATCAGTTTAGAGATGAATCCATTTTAATTGATTTTTAAAGTTTATGGATTAGCAATTCATACAAGTTTTTGAAAGAAAAGGTTTACTTTTTTAAAATAAAGTGTTTTAAAGGATTTTCTCATTTTTTGACAAGTAAAAAAAATAAAATAAAAAATGATTTTAAATGATAACAAATGAAAACAAATGACCTCAAATGACATCATTTTTATTATTAAATAATTATATCATATTTCCTGAAAAATCATGATTTTAAAATAGCCAATCAAAATTGACTGCTAAAACTAATTATTAATTTGCCTTTGTAATTCCAAAACTATTAATAAATCTCTAAAACTCCGAAACATGTTTCGGGTTATGGTTAAAATGTTATCTCTGAAACTACCGAAATTAATTTTAGAGTTCTGGAGTTTTGGGGATTTATAGTTTCAGCTGAACGAGCAATTATTTTTTTGACCTTCAGGTTAGGTCAGGTCGGATACCCGATCTGACCTGAAATAAAGATTTTATCCGTGGGTCGGATCAGATATCCAACCTGATCCGCCAAAATATTTGACCTGCGGATCAGATTAGGTCAAGTATATATATATCAGATAGCTTTTTATCCAACCTGAAAAAAAATATGACGGGTCAGGTCAAGTCAATTACTCAACCCGACCTGACTCGTTTGGAACTCTAAATATAAGGTCTGTTAAGATATAGCTAATAGTATTTAAAATAAACAGTTTTAAAGTAATTAGCAAATGCTTGATAAATGCTTTGATATACTTTGTGATGAACCAGCTAAAAAATCTCTATATACTGATTTATAACTCATTTTAACTAGTAAGAATGTAATTGATTGAGTTATTCTATTGATACTTCTTCTTAGACTTGATAATCCATGAACTTCTACATAATTTTCTAAAAAATTCTTTACTACTTCTGCAACATTTTTATCAATCATTATTTTAGTTTTTTATTGAGGCATTCTTTTAATATTACCATGAATTCTTGGTAAAAGACCATTGTTTATCAGATGATTTCTAATGTTTTCAAAATAAGTCCTGACAATTCCTAATATATTGAGATAAGTTTCTTGACAAAGAAGTGTATTATGATCCTAATGATAGAAAGTTCTTTTATTAGATCTAGTTTTCTTTTTAAGATATCTGCTAGTGCTTATTGATCCACCATCTATTGTCTTAAGTTAAGCCGTTAAAAATATGTTTTATTCAGACTTAAAAAGAGCTTGAAAGGATTCTCTTAATTCTGCAAATTGTTTCTTAAGAATTCTTGAAGAGCAACCACATTTACAACCCTTTTCTAAAAAATCAATTGCTTTTTCATATTCATTAGAATCATTATACTTATTATTACTTTTCATATACACTTATCTCTATATATATAATTTTATGTTTACTTTGCAATTTTTTCTTTAATATTTTAAAAATATAACTCTAGGTTGATAGATTATGTAATCAAAACATTTGTAAATCAAACTCAGAAATTGATTAGTCATAAATATTATTAACAACAAAAACATGTATTTTATTTTAAAATTGACAAAGATTCTTTATACAATAAACATTTCCTCAACATTATAACTGTTTTTTTTTAATCTCAAAAATACCCTAACAAAATACAAAGTATAGAAACATTATTTTGATTTAAAAGATAAATATGATGTCAAAAATCAAAAACTGTTTTATAATAAATATGTTAACAATATATGTTAATATAATGTATCTCCTCAATAACTATAAATGTATTATTATTAAATCTCAATATATCCAATTCTAAAAAATCAATTCAAAACCAATAGATTTAAAACTATTTTTTAAAAGACAGATATCATGCTCTTTTTTAATTAGTGCTTTACCAATCACATCTTTATGCCATAGTACTTCAGAATTAATCAACAATGGATATTTATTGGATTAATTGATATTTTTTAGAAATAAATATACATGTAGTAGATTTTGGTCATTCAGAAAACACTTACTTTACACTAGAATCCTTCACAGACCAATCAAAATCAACGATTTTTAATTCAAATTTACCTAAGTCTGTTGTAAAAATTATCATGTTAACAAGGCGTAAATCCCCATACACATAGTTTTCTTGATGTAATGTTTCAACGATCCACAACCTTTTTCATAATCTTTTCTTTTTTATCCTTTTCATTATGTTTCAAATCAAGAATATAAGAATCAAGATTTTCAAATTTGTCAGATGGTAAGTATTCCATCACAATCATCTTCTAATTATCATATAGATCTTTAACAGCAAATAGTCTTGATGCAATTTTTTTTGATAACAATATTCATGAACCTCTTGATCATAATTATTTTGTACAAATTTGATAACCCACTATTTAGATGTCTTATCTTCTATATTATCTTTTTGTATCTCCTCTATTAGAAAAAGAAGTTTTGATTCATGCAATTGCTTTTTATAAATAAACTGATAATCTTGATTGTCATGACTTTTGAATGAATTTGAATAAGGAAAATGAGACTGTCATTCAATATTCAATTGGTCTGGTTGTACTGAATCATAATAAGTTTTTAATTCAGCTAACCCAACTTTTAATGCATCAAATATGACAAGAATATTTATAAGATGATCTTGACAGCATAGAATAGGTACCAAAGGTATCATGGAAGTAAGAGACTCAATTATAATTTCTTTTCTGAAAACAGCACTAGAGATTCCAAGCCATAGTCCAGCAAGATGCAAAAGGAAATAAGGATTAAGATATTTCTCACAGTCTGACACTATTGGAATATATTTTCCATAAGAGCCACAAGCTTGTCTGTGTGGATCACCTCCTCTCATTCCAAGTTCATTTTTTGCTTCTAATATCAAAAAAGCACATTAACCCCTTCAACAGTGTATAAAATTGCACTATCTGCAATACAATTACCTGTAACTGAAAGTGGTTGCATCTCATATCCAAGAAGGTCACACATCATGTCTTGAAAAATTTTTTTTCTTTCATCTTCTTTAGAATAAACTTTTGCCAAATGTTCAAGATATTCAATTACTCTATCCTCTCCACCTATTTTATAATTTCCAATATTAATTTCTTTTGCAGAAAGTCTGTCTTTGAAATTTTCAAATATGCGATTGTATATAGATATTGGAATGTTTGAACTATTTGGTCAGTAATTACACATTACATCAGGATCATATTCATTTATTTTACAATAAGTTGATGGTGGTTTCATACTTACTATCTTTGTTTTTTAGGCTTTCGCTTGATTTCATGTATCTTCTCCTATTTTTAAACAGATTATTAAAATACTGTAAAAGAAAACATCAATATAATTTCAAAGGGTAAATAAGAAAATTTACCTTTAACTTTACATTTTATTCCTAGAAGACAACAAGCAATAAGAAAACAAAATTAAGATATGTAAATAATAAATGATGGGAAATTGTTAAATATACACAAATAATATTTACCTTTATTTTTCTCAATACCTTCTGTAATATCAAATAGAAAGCAGTAAATGGATAAAAACAAAGAGGTATATTCACCCTACATTAAATCATCAGAAATTGATCGCCATGATTGTTACGTGATTAATTAAAAAATTTTTAAGAGCCGTTATTGTTCTCTTTTTAGATATAGACACAATTATAAGTATTACAAATAAATATTAGCCTTTTTTTTTAATTTTTCTAGTCACAAAAATGCCTAAAATGAGAACGAATAATTGGTGCTTACCTTACTGGCACTAATGGATTAAAAATTTCTTCTAATTTTAATATTCTCTCTTCAACTGTATACGATACTATTAATCATTATAAAAAAACTAGTTCTTCACATTCTAATAAATGTTTAGGTCAATCAAAAACATTATCTAATTGCGGAAAACGTTTTTTACAAAGTATTATTTATAAAGATGGATTTGCTTCTCTTGGTAAAATTATAAGTCAGTTAAATAATGATCTTTCTACTAATTACCATCCTAATACTATTCGAAAATATTTATATAAAATAAAATTTAAAAACTGTATTTCAAGAAAAAAACCTTTATTAATTCAAAAACATCAAATTGATAGATTAAACTGGTGTAAAATAAAATGTAATTGGCAAGAGGAATAGAAAAATATTGTATGGTCTGATGAATCTAGATTTGCACTTTTTAAGTCAGATGGTTATGCAAGAATATGACGCAGAGTTAGTGAAGCCTATATTAAAAATTGCATTCAATCTACATTAAAGTTTGGTGGTGGGTCAGTGATGTTTTAGGGCTGTTTTAGCTGGTATAGAGTTGGACCATTAGTAGTTATCAATGAAAATATAAACTCTGATATATATGTCAATGTTCTTGTAAATCATTTAATACTATGAATTCGTAATAATCCAAATATGATATTTCAACAAGACCGGGCTCCATGCTATACTTCTTCATATACAGTTTAGTAGATGGAATATCATGGAATTTCAGTATTAGATTGGGTGACGCAAAGTCCAAATCTAAACCCTATTGAATGCTTGTGAGATTATTTAGATCGTCAAATACGAAAAAGGAAACCTTTGCCTAAATTCAAGCAAGAATTAATTAGAGTTGCGCAAGAAGAATGGGCAAATTTAAATATAGAATTATTACATCGTTTAATTTTAAGTATGCCTAAACGTATTAAAGATATTATTAAAGTTAAAGGTGGACACATTAAATATTAGCATTTAAATTTTTGAATTTAAATTAAATAATAAATTGAATATTATTTTATTTTTTTTTATTTTTTTTATAGTACAAATAAATAATAATATTTTTATAAAATCAAAGTTTAACGATATCCAATTTTTTTTGATCGGTATATTATATAATCAATTTCCGATGATTTATTGTAGGTGGGTAAATTAGTTAAAGTTGTATACAATATACCAAACAAACAAATAAATAAACAAAATGGAATAATTTTTTTATGCAATTTGTTCATTACCTTCCCTTCCACCGAATGCCACCAACGCATCCTGCAATTTTACTACCTGCTTCTTCGAATCTTTCACATCTTTCACCAACCTCTTCTTCTCTTCCAACAGTCTGTTTCTGTTCTCCACTACAATCTTTTCCTGTTTTTCACTCAAGTTCCCTTTATTAAATCATCTTCCAACTCATTTAATTTCTTTCCTTGATACTTCCCCTCTTCCCATTTCTTCAACTTCTCTACTGCCTCATCTAATCTAGTGTTTTTTCGTTCTGATTCTTGGTCGACTCTTTCGAAAGTTAACATTTTTAAAAAATTAAAAAAGTTTAAAAATGAATTTTTTTTTTATTGATTTAAATCATAATTGTTACAATTAATTGTTTCTATAAATAATTTGGATCAATAATAAATTAGTGGGTACATAACTTGCAATTAAAAAAAATGACAAGAAAATTATTTTTATTTTAATTCAACTAATAATAAAAAAATACATAAATAATATAAATTAAAGAATTATCAGAGCACTTGCATAGAAGGAAAATACTCAGATCTAAAGCCATTTATAAGTATTACCTATTCTTTGGACACTCTGACAAAAATTTAACTTTTACTATTACTACTGCTATTATTACTATTATCAATAATATTATTATTAATATTTGTATCTTCATTATTTTTATTCTCTTCTTCATAATCTTCACTTTCCACTTCTTTCTTCTTTTTTTTGTTGACCCATTCCTGAATTGCTTCTATCGTTTTACTTCTAGGATTAATTTTTTGTTGATAGAAGTTTTTTATTGTGAAAGCAGCAACTCCTTTTTCATATTCTAGTAATTGACGAATTTCAATGACCATTTCATTAAATGAAAAATTGGGATTCAACCCAGTATTTTTGTCAAATAGTTGTTTGAAATCCTTCCATAGATTTTCTATTTTTTGTGAATATTGTTTATCACTAGTAAGTTAGTTTGTTTTATTTTTAAATTGTTTCCTTCTTGGTTCTGTTTTATCGATTATTTGATCAATTTTTTGATTTATAGTATGGAGTTGATTTTGGTAAGTTTTATTATGAATCAAGAAACCAAGAAGAAGTCCAATTAATAATTCACAAAAAAGTTCATTATTGAATGTAAGCATTTTTTTTAAAATGTTATTATAGATGAAAATTATATAATATTTATTGATTATTTGTTTTTTTTTTAAAACCAAAATAAAATTGTTTAATAGAAGGATTTGTTATTTGAATTTTTTTACTTGAAAATTAAGTGAATTGGTAATGCCTTTATAATGTTCTAATACAAGGTGGGATTATTTACCTTGTTTTAATGTCAATTAGAGAAAAATAAAGACTTATAAAACATATCCTTGAATGTAGTAGAATTTTTTGTTCAAAAATTCAAACAACATTTTTTACTGATAAGCAATACAATATAATAATTATTAATTACATTTTATATAAAGGAGAATTTTCTTTGTAGTAAAAAAAAATAAATCAATATTATAATAATAAAATTATTTTCCTTCTAAGAATTTCTGCTTTTTTTTTAAGTAATAATATACCTTCATTCTGCTTTCTTTTCTTAATTTTTATTATCTTTTTTTCTTCTTGGTAAATTTTATAAGTAATTCTTTCTTTTCTTAGATAAGCTTCAAATGTATGAGTATTATTTATTTTGAAAATGTAAGAAGCAATTTTTTCACCTTGTTCTTTTTTCAAAAAACTTCTGATTTACTATAATTCTTGGCTTTCATAGTAGATCTGATGTAAATGAGTTTCATATTATTATTTTTATATAGGAATAATTCTATATATCACTTAAGATAACAAATGGGATATTATAAAACTGTTAATTATAATTACATTACAAATGACTAAATTTTTATTCCTGAAATTCTTGGTAATACCAATATTCACTTTGTCTGATTTTGTTGCAGCATGCCCATATATTAATAAAGATCATGCGAGACTACTGCACTTAATAAAAAAAAATTATTTAAAATAACTTGAAATTTTTATAGATAAAATTAACGAGCAGTTTTACTTACAATTTCTGTATAATACTGAAGAACTACTGTACTGTACATATCTTCTTTTTCATTACAATGTTATCTATCAGTGAATCTGAATTTGAATATTTCTTGAATATAAGCTTAGTTACTATTCAGTACTATAAAGCATGAGAAGATAACTATTTAGGTTTAAACAAGGTGATTCTAACGAGAAGTTTTCAAAAACAATTACAAATTATTAAATCACAAGGCACAAAAAAGGAAAAAAAAATACAATACAACTCGAAAAACAATAAGGTTAGTATAATTTTCATAGCTATAATTATAATGACTGGATTAGTAGCCACATTTAGTAGCCATCTACTTTCGTCTCCGTATATCGCTCTCCATTATTCTAGCTACCTATAGAACTGCATCTTCGCATAGTTATGGACTGCGTCTCCACTGTTAGCTAAAGCTACTCATAGAACTGTGTCTTTGCATGATTATGAATTGTGTTTCTGCTATAACTAGCTTATGGCTTACTAATCTGCAGGTTTTTTTAGGAAATCTTATTAATATATTATTTTATTTTTATAAGGCTGAATCTAATAAAACAGAACTAATTGATAATTTTTAGACAAAGCGTGCAATTTTATGAAACATGAAAGTATAAAGGTTAATAGCACAATTTTATCAATACAAATCAGTTGTATCAGTAATAATATTTAGAGACAAAAACGATCTTATGAAAATTGTGAAAAATCAATTGAAAGGAAAAAAAACAAAATCCTGTATATATCTTTAACTAAGATTAAGATTCTAAATTTGTTATATATACAAAAATAAACCTTTTGGATTATAGATTAAAACTACTATTGGAAATGATAAGAGACAAACTCCAAAATGACAAATTAGAAGATAAACTATCAGGTTCAGATAAGGAAGTATCTTCTATTATAAAACCTTTTTTTAACCTTCACAATTCACCCCATCTCTACTTTATAGTAGCAGGGATAATTCTTTTGACAATCACAATGAAGTAGCAACTGATGGATCAACTGAAGCATCACCAGTAATGTTTTTTCATTTTGTTTGTTGTCTTATATGTATAAGATCATTTCTAATCTGCATTATTCTTTGAAGTTAAATAACTACTATGAATCAGATACAGAGATTACACATGTATAGCACACTCAAAAGTATTATTCCTGATGGAAAGTCAAATTTTTAAACATTGTCACTATAATCAGTAATGTACATTTTTGATGTTCTAGAGATTTGTTGTCCTAGCTATATGTCTTAGCTATATATCCCAATCTGTTTCACACTATATCCCAAATATCCTATCTGTTCCATCTATATCCTATCAGTATCCTATCAATGTCTCATGATAATACTGACTATAGTATCTACCATATACTAATTATTGATAAGAACCTTACTTCATAATCTTTAAACAAGTTGCTTCGCAGTTTAATCTCATTATTTTTATTTATTAGAAAAGGTTAAGATCTACTATTAATATTAGTAAAAAAATAAAATTTAATGCTGTTTATACCTAAAACTTAACTTATCATTATTAATTAAAGTTATTTTTATATTATAAAAGAATTTCTTTTATATATTTATATTAAAAATAAATAAATCTTTTAATGATAAAAAAACCAATCAATTTGTAATAAATTATTATTAGTAGAAATTTTAATTTTAATTACCTGATTTTAATAATAATAATTAGTTATCATTATTTTGACATAACGGTCAAAAAATTATTTATTTTATTTGTAATACCTGTAAATGTATCTCAATAATTTATTAATAATAGTATAATAAATTATTTTATTATTAATATTTGAATATACTTAATATATCTTATTTTTTACTTTTTTTTTTAAAAAAAAATAATTTAATTAACTCAATTAACCTTTATTTTATAATTAATATGATAGCATATCAATATTTTTTTTCAATTAATAATTCTGTTTTTTGATTTCAAATAAATTATGAAAATACAACTTTATATTTATTAATATATTTACTTTAAATATAAATTTATATATTTTTTTTAAAATATGATATTTTATAATTTATAAAGTATAAATCAGCAATATTAAGTAATATTAAAAAAAAAAAAAAAATTTTATTTTTTAGTTTTATTATTATCATTATTGATTTAATAAAGGTAAATCAATTTTTTATAATTTAAATATCTAGTAAAAATTTAAATATTAATATACTTACTATTACAGATAATATCAATATTGATATAAAACTAAAATCTTTATAATGTATGATGCAAACAGCTTAATGCTGAAAATTTTACCAATCATTTCTATATTAAATTTGCAATTTCATTAGTTAAATTTATAATATGTGATTACTATAGTTATATGATAGTAATTAAAATTGCAAAATCTCATGTTATTTTACGTCATTTACAATGATTTTTTTAACGCTTTCTATCTCAATTTAATAGAATTATAATGCCAAAAGTAAAAAAACGTACTAGACAGACTTGAGAAGCTATTAAAAAATGCTGAGAACAAAAAAAAGCTCTGAAAAAATTGTGCTTGAGCTGTTAGATGTTGAACTTGATGAATTTGATGAATTATAGTTTAGTAATTTTTAGATAGAAGGTAAGAAAATGCATTTTGATAGTGATGAAATTATGGATGAAATGTAAGCATAGAAACTAAATATATTAGAACAATTGATTAAAAATGCAAAGTCACATGTATGAACTATAAATTCACGTGAGCTAGTATATAATAGTGATGCAAAGTTAACATTGCATAACAAAAAGGCATATTGGCAAAAAACAGCTTCAGGTTCTAAAAAAATTACTGAAATATTTTTAACAAATAAAGCTGCTAAGCTTAATACAGATAATAATGATCTCGCATTTGATGATACATGTGACAGCAGTAATGATGATGATAACAAATTCACTTTAGAATCTTTAGATTTATTATTAAAAAGAGAATGATGATTTGCAACTTCAAATGATAAATGAATTTCTTTACTTAGTCTAGAATCAAGGATATAGTAAGATAGATGCAAGTAATTTTCTTGCTTAGAGCTTAAATAAAGGTCTATAACAAGCACAGCTTATCTGCTCTTAAGCAAACCAATAGCTTAGAAATAGTACAATTGTTTCATTCAAACGTGAATGTCATACAAAAATCAGATTTCTTCTTTTGTATGAGGATGTTAAATTATGAGTTACTGAATATCTACGTGTGTATAAATTTAAATTAAATGTTATTGATTTCGAAAATTCATTGAGAAAAGAGATTATTCCTACCTTTGAAATAGAAAAAACAAGTATTTCACATTCAATTGTATGCAAATGCTATATATTTTTGGCTGAAAATATAAAGATCACTTAAAAAACATTTACTTTGATAGTCATAAACATGAAGAGTAGTTGCAAATAGAAGTTGATTTTTGCAACAATAGGCAGAATTATAAAAATAAATTGCTATTTATGAAGGCAATAAACCATCTTATCCATACTTCTACATGATGTTTCTAAGATTGTTCTAGTTATTCATGATGAATTAATCTTTTATACCAATGATGATATTATCAAAGCTTAGGGTCTAGTGAATGAGAATAGACTTTATCGCAAGTTACAAGACCTTAGTATTTATGTAAATGACTTTTTCTTTGAGTCTATTGAATGACTTCAACTTCTAGAAGAGGATTATTTTGCTAATAATTTGCTTCCTAATAGTGAGCAACTTATGTATACTGAAGCTTACGTTATAATATATCTTAGTACAAATCGTGATGACTAGTAAACAAATAAAAAGATGTTATTAATCAAGTAAAAAAGCAGGTTATCTCAATATTTGAATATACTCACCTAGGAAAAATCACACTATTTATGTTTGATAATAGTTGTAATCACAATGCATTTGTTAATGATGTATTGGTGATATCAAGAATGAACATGAAAGATGACGGCAAATAACTATTCCTTTGTAATGGTAGAATGCCTGATGGTTCACCTCATATCATGATATTCACAGAGGTTAATGGTACAGTAAAGCTCAAAAGCATTTGACAAGTTCTTAAAGAGCGTGATTTATAGATACTGGGTTTAAAAAGAAAGTGCAATGTGTGTACGCAACATAATTCTGATCTAATTAAGTTAGACTATTATACATCATGTATCCTTTCTGCCTAATCTAATTTTGTATCACAAAAAATACACATACAAGAGGTAAGCTATAGTTAATAAGTTAATTATTTTAATTTAATAACAATTTTTTTAAAATACTTATCTTTTAGATTATTGAGGCAGCAAGGCATATATGTATATTCTACCTAAAGTTTCATTACGAACTTAATTATATCGAGTCTTTTTGGGAAAAAGCAAAGTAATATTTGCATCTCAATTGCAATTATACATTCAAAGACCTTAAGAAAGTTATATTGTATGCATTAGATTCTATTAATCTAACAAAAATTCATCAGTTTGCACGTCATTCTGCAAATTATATACTGTAAGTGCTTATAAACTTGGTCTTTCAAGTAAGGCAGCTGTCTTTGTAGTTAAATGGTATAAGTTTCATCATTGTGTTTTTGCAAATGTTTTAGAAAAATTTGGTGACATGTAAGTAAAATAAAATTATTGAATCACAATTAACTAATCATATTCTGTTATGTACTTTATATACACTAATCATATTTTGAGCATGTGATAACAGAGATGCTGAAAATTCTATTATTACTATTAAAGTTAACATTAAAAAAATCCTAACTAAAAAAACTTTTATAATAAAATAAAAAAAATACATAATATTAAAGACCATATTAAAGACTATTTAATAACGTATTTTTTTAATGTTATATGTTTAAAAAAATTCCTTTACATTTTGAAATTCTTAAAAATTATTTGATGCAACTAAGCTGTTTGCACTATATTTTATTTTTTAATAATAATACAACAATAATAATAATAATATTTATAATATTTTAATATTAAGTTAAAAATAATAATAATAATAATACAGACCCCCGCCAAAAGTTTCCGAACACCAAGTTTAAATGCAAATAAATACATCGTTATGTTACATGACCAAATGATACTGCGGTTATAAGAAGTTACGATATTTGTTTATGTTAATTTATAATAAAAAGCGCGTTATTTTGACTTACCTCAAAATAAAAACAAACAAACTCTTTCTTC
>CAJVPQ010002938.1:0-12328 GCA_910591825.1 Funneliformis caledonium
TCGAAATTAAGATTCTAGAGCCGTTAGAAGCTTTTCTAATATAATAAAAATAATTGATATTGTTTTTAACGTTCTGTGACCCACACACACTATGTTTCAGTGGGGGTCGGACATTCTGTCCTCAAACCCCTACTTTCACATTGTGTAATACTGATCATTTTAGTAATTCATATTTTTAGCATAAACTCTTTGTAAAATCTTGAAAAAAAGGAGATTCTGCAATAGAAAATAGGATTTTACAATAAATAAAAAATCAAACTAAAGCTTTATGAACTCGTAAGATTTTTGTTTATCAATTTTATCATTATTAAAATAGTATAGATTATTTTTATCGTCTAATTTTTATCTTTTATTAGTTGATTCTAAAATATTATCACTTTTAATCATATACAAATATTTAAGTTTTATATCATGTGTAATCATAGAACATTTAAGAGCTAAATATACTTTTATATTACTTAGTTTTTCTCATTTTTAAATTTGATTACAAAATTTACATTAAGTTAATTTATGAGAACTATTTGAAATATTAATTGAATTAAAATGTTACTACACATCATCTTTTAGTATATTATCTAATGCTTTACATTTTGTTGCAGTAGATGTGTAATATCACTATCATTTATAAAGAAATCATCAAATATTATTATACTACTTTATAATAATAATTATTAATGAATACAAAAAAATTAATTTTTTATAAAAAATAATTTGAATAAAGTATTAACTTACCATTTTTTAAAAAATATAAATTCATTTGAAAATAAGTAAATATGATTAAAAAAATTGTGAGAAAAATATATAATATATATTCGTTTGTAAAAAAATTTTATATATATAAAATATTTGTTATTATTTTAAAACAAAAAAAAAGGTAAAAAAAATTCACTTTAAAAAAAAAGTATATTATCGTTTATAAAAAAAAATAAAAATTTATTTCAAAAAAAATATATATTATAATTTATAAAGAATAATCATTTAGGAAAAAAATTAATGTAAAAAAAAAGGTTGAAAAACAAAATTAAAAAAGATAAACCAACCTATCAGTTGTAAATAAAGATGTAAAAAAATTGGATAATTATTTGTAAATTTAAAAATAAAAATATTTTAGATCTAAAAAAAATAAAGGTCTTGTATAAAAAAAATAAAATATATTTATAAAAAAAGCTAAAAAATGGACTTTGTATAAAAAAAATAAAATATGAAGAAGTCTGTGTAAAACTAAATAAAAATGTAGACTATGTATAAAAAATGACTGCCTAAAAATAAATAATATGAAAATTTCATAACATTGTTAAAAGTATTACTTTACTTGTTAATGAAAGTTTAATGAGTTTCTATTATTTTGTTACAAACAATCCTCTTTAATGCACCCTTTCAGGATCATAGTGAAAAATTTAAAAAATGTGCATTTAAAGAGAGTGTGCATTTAAAGAGAAAATTTCTATATGATTTCTATATGCTTAAGACTGAACGAGAACGTGCATTTAGAGAGAAAATATATAGTGTGTATTTAGAGAGGATGCATTTAGAGAGGGTTGACTGTATTTGTATCTTTTAGAATAAGCTGTGTTACAAAATATTATATGTTAAAAAACGTGTGAGAAAATTATTTTTATATAACATAATACAATTTATCACATTAATCAACATTATAAAATTTAACTGATAATTATTAAGATTAAGATTTGGGATGAGATTGGGATTGGAATTAGGATTAGGATTAGGATTGGGATTAGAATTAGAATTGGAATTTAGAATTGGGATTGAGATTAAGATTTGGGATTTGTGATTTGGGATTTTTTCAATTTTAATGCTTATAAGTTATAATTCAATGGACATTAAATGTGTCTCAAATCCTATAGTATAGGAGACAAGTATAAATCAATCTAATTATTTAAACTAAAAGAATCAAGTCAGATTAAACAAAAATTTGACTGGTTTAAATTTTCATTTGATTTGATCTAACCTAATTGAATTATTAAACAAATTCAATTAGCTATTATTTAAGAAGAATAATAATAAATTATTCTAGTTGAATGATAAAACTATCATTTTTAAATGATAAAATAATCATTCAAAATAATAACAAATTATTTTAATTGAATAATAAAAAGATTATTCTTAAATGATAAAATATCATTTAAGAATGATAATAAATTATTCTAATTGAATGCTAAAACATTATTTAAGAATGATAAAAAATTATTCTTGAATGATAAAATTATCATTTCAATTAAACGATAAAACTTTCATTCAAAAATGATAATTAATTATTTCAATTAAATGATAAAACATCATTTAAAAATAATAAAAAGATCGATAAAACTATTATTCAAAAATAATAAAATTATTATTCTAATTAAATGATAAATCATTATTCTAATTGAACAATAACCACAGTATAAATCTCTATAATAGAAACATTGCTATAGTAAAAATGGAATAAATTTAAAATGCAAAAAAATTTTATTATATATAAATTGAAAATTTAATCTATAAAATAAATATACTATAATCTGTGCTTTAAGAATCTTGGATTAGAATTTTAATATCTTTAATATTGATAAAGTTATATCAGGTTAAATTTATTTAAAAACTAAAATTGAAAAAAATATGTAATAATGAATTTATAAGAACAATTCTTTTAAAATATTATTGTAAATTAAATTTTACAAAAATATATTAGGATAGTAAAAAAATGCATAGAATATTACAATTATATATAGATTGAATTATAATAAATTATTTCTAAAGTATTAGATTAAATACCTTTAATTATAATTTAAAAATATGCACAAAATTTATAATGATATATGAATATTTATAGAAAAGGTATTACTAAAAAAGTGGCAGAGTTTGTAGCTAAAAAATATAAGTTTTATCATTATGTAGTGGATGCAATTTATAATAAAATAATAAAATAAAAAAAATAAATTATTTCATATGATTTTTAATTTTAGTTTCTAATTGGATATATATATTATATAATGATTACATAATTTACTAAATTGAAATTTTTTTTAATAAATTGATTCATTTTTATAAATATAAATCAATATTTTTATTTGATTAATATTTAATTAGTAGATTAAATTTTATTAATGTTTTTTTTAAGTTCTTATTATAGAGGCTTCGCACTGTATCATTTAGAATAAAAAATTACTATTCTAATTGAATGATAAATATCATTCAAGAATAATAAAAGCAATATTTAAGAATAATAAAACTATTGTTCAAGAATAATAAAATCGTTATTCAAGAATGATAAAACCATTATTCAAGAATGATAAAGTCATCATTATTAAATAATAAAACATCATTTAAGAATGAAAAAATTATTGTTCAAGAATGATAATGAATTATTCTAATTTAATGATAAAACATCATTCAAAATGATAAAATTATCATTTAAGAATGAAACTATCATTAAGAATAATAATTGGTTGACCTGAATTTTATTAGGTCAGATCAGATCAGATCAACCTGTTGATTTAACCTGATATTCTACTAACCTGACCTGGATTATCAAGTCAGAATAGATCAATCTGATCTGATTTAGAGCTTTATTTAATACTTTTTATTTATTTGATTGATCATAGTATTTTACAAATATATAAATAAAGAAACATAAAATTAAATTATTTTTCAAAAAAACAAGATAAAATGAAATCAAATTTAAGTTAATTGTAAAATATAATATAATAATGCAATGATAAAAGTGAGACACAAAATTAAAGTAAAAGAATAATCAAAAATAAATTAATAAAAATAAAAGATTTTTAAGAAAAAAAATATAGAACAAAATAATTAAAGCAAATAATACTTCATCAAATAATAAAGAAAAATATAATTAATTAAATTTCTATTTAACAAAAACCAAAAAATCAGAAATAAATTTGCAAAATTTTGTAACACAAGGACAAAAATAAAAAAATCGGTCAGTAAATAGGATATCTGCAAAGATGTAATACAAAAAATTGGGACTAAGTAATAATTTTCATGCTAAAGATATTTTTTGTAATATATGTAATAAAAATACAAATAAATGAAATAAAAAAATATTTTCAAAATAAAATTGATTGACAAAGATTAACAAAATCAATAAAAATAAATTTTATTTAAAATATGATGATTGAATTTAACATAACACAGGAAAGCTTAAATCACGAATTTATTTTAATGATAATATAGCGTAGCATATAGCTTTTGCAGCAATTATAGCTGTATCTGTAACTTATATAATTATATAACTGATATATAAACTTCAAATTCGATGTTCACGAGATATAGAGATTGCTAAAGATTAGAAATAATGAAGTATACCTTCCGTCAAATATAAGTGATCTGCAAAATGATCGGCAAAATGTGATAAAATTATGTCTCAGCCAACGTTCAATACCATTATTTTAAAATTTTATAAAGGAATAAGAAATTCAATAGATTGAATACCTTTAAAATACCTTTTTCAGGAATATCGCACCTTTGTCGGTATAGCTTGCGATTTCGATCTAACATAAATTCGAAATGACTATTTTCAGGGTTCAATTTGATAAGACGAGTCTGCAATTTTTAGCGAGACGAGCTTTTTATCTCAAAAACTTGTTTGGTGATTTTTTATATCTGCTAAAGGAAATGAGTAACCTCAATTGATTTTTTTTTAAAAAATTGGACGTTCGCACCTTATCAAAGAAATTCAATATTACATTTCAAACTAACAAAAAGAAAGCGTTGTTGGCCTTTTGAAGACGTATGGGATTGCAACAAATGTTTGAAGATTTGGTTTTGTATTAGATTTTAGGAACATTTTAATGGGAATTGAATACAAATCAATTTTCTGGTTAGATTAGTTTCTAAATTAGATTTTTACGTTCTTTATGTATTTGAAAAAATGATAAATTTAATTATTAATTTAAAATTCAATCGCGGACACGTACAAGTTTATATGTTGCTTCAAGTACTAAATAATAAATCCTGTTTATTTGAATTAAATAATAAAAAAAAATTTTTTTTTTTCGGCGACATATATATCTGTAATTGATTTTATAAGGAGTCGATCAGGTGCGTCTCCGTTTTTTTAGGGGATCGCATTGAACCCATAGCGATCGAATAACTGCTTAGGGTCATAATTAGAGACCCTTTACCAACTTTAAATTTTTTTTTGTATTTAAAATTCGATAAATTGATTTTCTTTTTTATATACCCAATCTAACCTAACGTACAATGCAATAAAACATTTTAACAAATCCTTTTCCGCTTTTTGTGGTTAATAAATTCGTTCTTCGGATCATTTACTCTGTAATCAAGAATTTCTTCTCACTTACAATAAACTCCGAGCAAAATTTAATTCATTATGTTACGGTTTTCATAAGATCCGGCCGAGGTGAATTTAAATTTATTTTTAGAATAGAATACCATGCCACAAAACAAATTTAAAAATAGCCATTGACAAATGAAAAAATTTTATATATAGTATTCCCTCATCTTTTTTTTTTTTTTACAAACGAACTTAAAAAAGCAAAGCACTAATAAATAATCATAATAATAACAAATTAAAAACAAATAATAATTTTCAAGAATGTCATCAATCCAAATCCACCTATGCCGTATAATTCTGGACAAGCGGAATTAAGAACATTAACCAATTAATTAAAAGAATACAATTAATTTCTTCATCAAGGCAGGAGATAATCGAGTGGATCCCAGAAAATCGATTGAAAATTCAAGATTTGGTACGATTTTGGAAAGATGGTATGTTGGGTATTGGAATTATAAGGAAATGTGTTGGGAAAGATGCGAAGAAAATTAATCGCTGCAGTTAATGTTTAAATACATCTAAAAGAATTTAATTGGATTTATTGAACCAGGTATATGACGAAACCTTTTTTTATTCTTTTTTTTTTTATAATCGGATGGAGAGTATTTTACGTATTGTGGATACTGTAATGTATCAGTTGTTAGTATGAAGAGAAGAAACAAAGAAAGAAGTATCCCGCATTAATGCAATTTTCCTTTTTTTATTTCACTAATATTTGCAAAATGCAAGTTTTTGATACAAATGAACTAAGTTAGGTACACTACCCTATCAAAAGTATCCGGTCAATCAATTTAAAAATTATATTTTATTATAATTTTTAATATTTAGTTGACTTTCAATACATGCTTCTATCTGACGTGACATGCTTTCAATTAAATTAATATAAGTTTAGGATGGAATTTTTCCATTCTTCTTGCAATGCTTTTTCAAGTTTCATATAAATCTTTTTGATACCCAATCATTTTCGAAATTTCCGTTTTAGTTCATGCCACAAATTTTCAATAGGATTAAGATCTGGAGAAGGCCAATCTGGAAGAATCTTAATCTTTTTCTGTATAATCCAATTTTTGACATCCTTTGCGGTATATGCTTCGATGACGCAGTAAGAAAAGTTAAAGATCATCACAACGCAAAATTGATCGTTTTTATTTTTATTGCCAAATTGTCAGAATCGGAGCATTTATTTTAGATAAAAATTTATATTAGATCTCGAAAAAATCAAAAAGAGCTTGACCGAATACTTTTGATAGAGTAGTGTAT
Organism: Funneliformis caledonium; assembly: GCA_910591825.1. Taxonomy (NCBI): domain Eukaryota; kingdom Fungi; phylum Glomeromycota; class Glomeromycetes; order Glomerales; family Glomeraceae; genus Funneliformis; species Funneliformis caledonium. The sequence goes on from CAJVPQ010002938.1 coordinate 6,578, forward strand.
ACGTATATTTCAAAATCATCCCAACGATATGCATTGCTTTAGAGCTTCAACAAAACAATAAAAATAAAAAAATAGATATAATTGCTTAAATATTTATTTAAAAATTGTTATTTAATGAAAATTTTCTACATATAAAATATGAAGAAATACAAAAAAATAAGAATATAAAAAATCTATAACGACACTTGATGGAGTGTCAAGTCTTTAATTTATCAATCGTTTAAATGAACAAAACATTTCGTTAATAAATTTAAAGATTAATGAATAATTTTCTGCTTAAGTAAAAATACAAAAAAAGAATAAAAAAAAATCTATAACGACACTTGATGGAGTGTCAAGTCTTTAATTTATCAAACGTCAAAATGAAGAAAACAAATTTCGTTAATAAATTTAAAGCATTTTATAACATATTCAATTTAGATAATTTCTTATGAAATTTCCTAAATTTCTGAGATTTTACTTAAAGTTAAGTAATTTATCGATCTTATTATTAACCTCTTCTATCTTACTACAAACCTTATCAACTTTGCTGTTCAATTCAACAATCTTATTATTAAGCTCAACACTAGTATCTTCTATCTTACTACAAGCTTGATCAACTTTGCTGTTCAATTCAATAACCTTATTATTAAGTTCGACACTAGTATCTTTTTCATTCTTCTGTTCGCTTTCATAATCATCATATAAGTTTTTATTCTCACGTTTTTTGACATTCTCATCCCAGTTTTCATGACTTTTTGATTTACCAATATAATAAATATATTTTGGTTCTGGTGGTGGAGGATAGAAATATATCTCATCCAATGCCTCATAATCCGAAATTGAATCTGCACGAAATCGTAATAAAGCAACACGACCTTTCTCAAAAGCATTAGAATACACACCCCTAATGAAAATTTAATCAATTTACTAATTATATTCTAAAATAAAACTTGAAGAAAATAAAAATTAAACCTACCCCATAAAAGCAATAAACATATTTTGTAAAATGGTTACTAAAAGAAAACTACCAAAGAAGGTAATAAACTTGACCGCCCAAAAATTCCATGAATCTTGTTGTGAAAATCCACCACTTAACCAACTATATGTTGAAAGAAATGAGGTAACGAAAGATTTAGCAGGGTTATCTTCGTTTCGATCAAAATCATTTTGAATTTTGAAGTTAGCATCACTCGTAAATAATGTGGATGATGATGAGTTTTCTTGAAGATTTGTAAAGTCAGGATATTGTAGCAATAATAAAAAACTATGTGCCAATCCTGCCATCACAAGAATCATAAAAGCAAGAAATATCCATATCTCTTTAATAATATTTAGCATAATGTAGATATATTTCGCTGGTTCTAAAAGAAATAAAATTTTTAAAAGTTAAACAATTATAAATTTTAAAGATCAATACATAATCAATTTTCCAATATTACCTGAAATTAACCGAAGATATAAAATCTATTTGATAAAAAAATGTAATAATTTTAATTTTTAATTTGAACATTTTTTTTTCATAAAAAATTACCGAGATACATACAAATTCAAACCACAGTAATAACATCGTAAAAGAAATCGCGATGGTTGTTCCTTGAGTTGTCACAACATTAGCAAATGCGTTTGTAGTATCAAATGAAGGAGTGACATAAACTGACATTACAACCACTGATACGACAATTGATACTAAATCAATACAATTAAAAAGTTTGAAGTAATATCTCCAATCATGATGTTGAAACTGTCTGTACTCTACAAATAATAAATAACATCCCAAATAATAGAAAAGGATAATAAGGAATAATAAAAAATTACGATATCCTTTTGCTTCAGAATGTGCCACATAAGTCCCACAAATTGCTGCAAAACAAGCCGCGAATAAAATATAAAAAACAAAAAGTCGAAGAAAATAATTTCTTGCTGGTTTCCATTTGTAATCAATTACAGCTTCCATTACAGGGTTATTAAAGATATCATCATTATTTTCTTTTCTAATTAGTTGTACAAATGGACTAAGTTGTGAAGATCTCTCTGCATCAGCTGAATGTTTAACAAGATAACCTCGAGGGATGAACAATAATTTAAAAAGTTTGATAATATGTTGGAGATGAGGGTGTAATTGAGAGGGTTTGTCGTTATTCTTTCCATGTATACTATTAACAGTAAAATTATGTAAAGGAACTGTTTTTACAATTGGAGAATAATTTTCATATTTCTTTGGAAGAAATTTTACGTAAAGTTTTGTTAATTCTAACTTCAAACCATCTCTAAAATCAAATTTCTGCCCACTTGTTGAAATAAGTTTTGAGATTGGATTAAATGCTGTGAACTTTTGTTTTACTTGTAAAATGATTTGAATATATTTAGGTGTGATATCTGTGTGTTCAATAATATTTGATATTTCTATACCTTCCATGCATTTTTTATAAAATAATTCGCTTACACAAGATTCTATTAAAAAGATTTATTTTTTATTAAAAAAAAAATAATAACAACTAGTTCAAAAATGATTTTAAAAAAATTAATGATACATACCTAAATTATATGTGTATAAGTCTGGTAATGCTTTTGAAATAGTAATTAACCATCCGTGATGTTCAGTTGCATTTTTCGAATAATATTCAAGTAAATAAGTTACAACCAAAATTCTACGGTTACGTTCAAGACCTATAAAGAAATATTCATTAATTAAAATCATTAAATATAAATACTCAAATAATGAATAACATTACCAGGTTCACACAATCCAATAGCTATTTGCAAATCACTTTTATTTGAATTATTTTTAGATTCAGTCCATCGTGTTATTCTTGGTATATGTAAATTTGTATGTTTTACTACATCATCACCAAATAAAATGTATTTAATAAGAGTATCTGAGCCACCAATTATAATGCTTGCCATAAGATTATAGTGAATATCTAGCATTTTCCAACTGTCAGGATATTTTCTAATAAATCTCAAAATCATGAGAGAAACATTATTCTTAATTTCTTCAAATACTATTATTATTAGAAAAAGTTAGCAATTATTTATTATTTTTATTGCTTTAAAACAGATGTATTAATATTAAAAATTAATAATTACCATGCTGGTTCTCATATCCAGCTAATTTATTTCTTTGATCATTTAAATATACAAGGCCATCACAAGCATGCCTCATTAAATCCTTATGACCAACAATATCTTTATCTGTCCATTTGAGGTCAGTATAATTATTATTTTTTTTTAATTTAAGAACAAAACCACTTTTATGAACAAATAACTCTACTATTTGTAATATTCCATTATCATTAATTTCATCGTCATATTCGTTCGTCCAAAAATATTCAAGAATAAAATTTTCTGTTTGCTTAATCTTACTCCATACTTGAACTGTGCATTTTCCAATATATAACTGTATCGATTCTCCTTGATCAAGATATATCCATTTCTTTTTATAATCATCAGTTATCCATGGTTCTCTATTACGTATAATAGGTAACGCTTTTTCTTTTGAAAGATCTTTATTGTCATATTCTAATATTTTATCTGTCTTTTCTTTTTTATGACCATCTTTATATAATTCTAATTCTGGTAGAGAACTTTGCTTTTCTTTTATCTTATTATCTATTTTAAATATATTATCATATATAGATAATATTCCACCAAGATTATCAATAAATACATATTTACCAGGAATCATTGCGCTATATAAAAAACTTTCTTTATCTTCTTCAACTTTGATATGTTTATCATAATCTTGAACTTCATTTGTATATAAATGCCAAATTGACATCACTGCCTCGTCCTTAGCTTGTTTAATTATCATTAATTTGTTATCATCCTTAAATTCGCAACCAATTATTTTGGTATCTTTTCCTAAATCTTTACGAATAATTTCCAGACCATTTTCTATTAAATAAAGAGCTATATTTCCATATCCAGAAGAAAAAGCAATCATTTGCTTATTTTTTGAAATAGCTAATACGGAATTGCTATATTTATTCGGATGATTTTTTTCTTCATATATATTAAATATTTGTTGTATTTGCATGGTTTTTAGATCATACAATTGCATAACTTGTATACCTTCAGTGTATTGCTCAATATGGAAATAATGATTAAAAATACAGTCATTAATTCGTAATAAACAAGATTTAGATTTGTATAAAGATTCTAATTCGTTCATAAGTTTTTTTGGATAATTAAATTGCTCAAAATTCTTTAATCTCTTATTATTGAGCGTACATTCAAGTCTATAGATTCCGCTTCCATTAAATATAAAGCATACAGGTTCATGTTTATTAAAATCATTTTTACCAGAATCAATTTTATTGGAATTTTTCTCATCAGAATCGTTTTTGCTAGAATATACTTCATCAGAATCGTTTTCATCATCCACAAAAGAAACAATTCCACCGATATTTTCCTGTTTATAAACTTTAATTCCCTCAGGTTCTAACTTTTCTAACTTTTCAATATTTAAAACAACCGTTTTTCCACGATTTTCAACTCTAATGTTGGTTTCAAATTTTGAACTTATATTTTGTTCATCCTTGTTAACTGTCATATCAGATTCAGTTACACATGATATTGCAACAAAGATGGTTTTTTGATTTTGATCCATATTCGATGTTGCTAACATCCATTTTACATTATGAGAAGATTTATAATTTCCAAAGAGACCTTCGTTAATTTTGCATCCCTCAACGTTTTTAATTTCATTATATTGAGTATATTTAATAATTTTAAGCTCCATTTCATCTGCATGCAAAATACGTTAAAATAAATTAACAGAAAGAAATGTAAAAATAATAATAATCATAAATTACCATGATTAAATATAACGAGATAATTTCCATCTGGACTAATAGAAATGTGCCAATTCGATTCTTTTATAGGATTTGCTGGGTTATGATAAAAAATATTTATTTATATTACTTCTTATTTAATGAATTACTTATAAATAATATCAATGATAGAATAGAAATCAACTTACAAACTATATCATTTCGAATATTTTAAAATGTAAATTTAGTCATTTTAAAAAATATACATAAATAAATATATGATATAATAAAAATCAAAAATAACTTACGCGCTATATTATATTGAATAATTTTTAACTTAAATTTATAGTTGTTATAAAATACTTAAATTTAATGGAACAACAATATAATAGAAATAACTTACATGAAGTATTATCCGTGACTAAATTCAAATTTAAATTTAGACGAGTTTTTTTAAATTTATTCACAAATGAAATTAAATATTCAATAGAAATAACTTACGCGCTGTAATATGTTCTAATGTTCAATAATTTTAAACTTAAATTAGTCGAAATTTAAAAATCACACACATTAATGGGATGTTACAGTGGAATGAATAACTTACGCTTTATAACCGGATCTTTGATTACAGTGAAAGATGCTGAAACTTTATGATTATACATTAATTGATGATACATAATTTTAATTTCAATTTAGTTTTCATAAATAAATCATGCAACAGAAAAAATTAACTATACTTTCTACATTTTTAATTGAAAATTTGTAATGTAAATTAGTCAAGTTTCATAAACAATAATTACAATAGAAATAACTTACTCTCCGTAGCTTTAGCTATATGATTATTAAATAATTTAAAATTTAAATTAGTCGAGATTTATAAATAACACGTTAATAAATGACACAGTAGAATAACTTACAACTTGTAGCTATATGATTATTAAGTAATTTTAAATTTAAATTAGTCGAGATTTATAAATCACACATTAATACTGTAGAT
>CAJVPQ010002939.1:0-12327 GCA_910591825.1 Funneliformis caledonium
ATTTTGTTAAAATTTTATTTTTATTATATTATGTGTATATAATTTTTTTTGATTTTAAAAATGTCTGCATAATTTTGATCGTTGACTGTATGTTATTAGGTTATTTTTAAAAAGATTAAAAAAGGATTTAGTGCAATATATTGTTGCTAGTAAACCTGCAGATATTAATGAAGCAATTCAAGAGGCTATTGATTATGAAGCTGGAGTTTATTTTGAAAGACAAGCTGAAAGACAGGAACGTTAAGTAAATTGAAAAGCTAGAGCTCTTACTGATGACGCTCTTGAAGTCTTAACAAAACAAATAGAAAGCTAATTCTTAATTATGCTAATATTGTTTCAGCTTTGAATGTTTAAACCCAAATGAGACTTAAAATCACAGGTCAGAAATCAGATAAATCCTAAATTACTTGTTTTAATTGTCAAAAAAAAGGTCACTACTCTAGAAAATGTAACTTACCCCTAAAAAAAGAAAGAATGCAAATATGATTAAAGTTTATTCTGATATTGATTCAGAAGATGAAGAAAAAGATTATGAAGAGGTCTATGCTACTCCAAGAGTAAGGGTTACTCCATATACTACTAATAGGAGAGAAGCAAAAGAAAGAAGCAAAAAAGCTTCTGAATCTCAATAAGAAATGAGATTAAAAAATAGAAATATAAGTAAACTAATCCCTTTTACCATTTCAATAGATATTAAAAAAGGGATTTTAACTTTAAAGGTTAAGAAACCTTGAAGAAAATACCATACACTCCCTTTGCTATTGATCAATTAGCTTCTTATAATGTCACTGAAGATATTCTCAACTTACCTTTGTCTGCGAAACTTGAATAATGGTTAAAATATTCAGATCAAAGAAAAAATTTAGTTAATACGTTAAAATGAACCATTATTAAAGAAATTAATAATATTAATCTTGACAATAAATACGTGAATGATAATGATGATATGCCTACAACTGCTATTAGATGTACTATTCAAATTAATTATAGCAATGTACAAGCTATTCTTGACTCAAATGCAGCTATTAGTATTATTACGAGTAGTTTAGTTAAGCGACTTTATTTAAAAATTGATGAACCTTCTAAGATTATTATCAATACAGCAAATGGAAAAAGAGCAAGAGCTCTAGGAAAGATTAATACTGTTAAAATGACGATTGGATCTATTCAAATGCTAATAATTTTACAAGTTATTAAATTACCTGACAAAAATTTATTATTAGGTTCAAGAGGATTAAAGCCATTCTTAATTTTGACAAAAGAAAAGCGAAGTTCAGATATCTTACAAAATCTGCTTCAGTTCCAATTACTTTCTATAATAGTTCTTCTGTTGAATTAGATGAAGAATCTGATACCTTTATGGATAAATTAATTGATGCAATTGAAGATTTAACATATGACTAATATGAAGAAGAGGATCTTGATGAAGGGATATTTTCTATTTCCATAGTGAAGAAAATACTTCCGATGAAGAAAATCTGTTTGATTTTAATGAAAAAAAACTATTTGCTAACCCTTGAAATAACAACCTAACAGTGTTTTTAACTCAATATGAACAATCAAAATCCTAAAATAATGAATAGAGTATTCAAGAAGATTTGTATTTTGGATCCTTAGATGTTAATTAACAAGAATCTTTTGAGCAATTTATCGAAGAAAATAAAGATATTTGTGCTTTAAGCTAAATAAAAATTGGTCATACAATCTTATTTCAACATCAAATTTCTACAGGAAATCATAAACCAATTGCTAGTCCTACATATCGATTAAAGGATCCTATAAAACTGAAATTTCTTCAAGATGAAATCAAAAAAATGGAAGAAAATAACATTATCTAAAAGTCAAAAAGCCCTTAGACTTCTCCAGTTATTATTATATCAAAGAAATCTGAAGATGCACGAATTTGTATCAACTATAGGAAACTTAATTCTATAACTAAAGGAAATGCTTACCCACTTCCACTTATCGATGACTTACTTGAGAAATTTAGAAATGCAAGCTGGATCTCTATACTCGATCTTACAAGTGGATATTGGCAAGTAAAAATGGAAGAGAATGATCGTGAAAAGACTGCTTTTATCTGCCAATATGGTCTTTATGAATTCAAAAAAATGCCTTTTAGATTAAAGAATGCTCCTAGAACATTCCAATATCTCATGAATTTTATTCTACAAGAATATCTTTATAAGTTTGTAGCAGTATATTTAGATGACATTATCATCTATTCAAAAACTTATAAGAAATATTTACAATACTTACAAATGGTGTTTGAAGCAATTAGAAAGCAAACTTAATGATTAAATTAAAAAAGTATCAATTTTGTCTTTCAAATATTCTATTTCTTGGACATATCGTAGGAAGAAGCGATTTACAATCTGATCCTAAAAAAATTAGAAAAATTAAAGAACTTCCAGCTTCTTAAGAATTAACTGAATTAAGAGTAGCCCTTGGATTATTCTCATATTATGTAAATTTGTTAAGAGATTTTCTCAAATCGCTAAACTTATAACTATACTACTAAAGAAGGATGCTCCATATGATTGGACTAAAAACCAACAAAAATCCTTTGATAAATTAAAAAAAAAGTTGATTACATCTCCCATCTTTCAATACCTAAACTTCACTAAGGAATTTATACTTTATACTGATGCCTTAGGAATAGAACTAGGAGCAGTATTATCCTAATTAAATGATGATAAAAATAAACATATTATTGCTTATGCAAGTAAAAGCATGAATAAAGCTGAACAGAATTATCTGATCACATATCAAGAATGCTTAGCAGTAGTTTGGGCTATTAGAAATTTCCATTATTATCTTAGTTCTAAACTATTCACTATTATAACTGATCACTTTACTCTCAAATGGTTAAGAACCTTTAAAATTTCTAAAGAATGTCGTGCAAGATGGATTATAGAGTTACAACAATATGATTTTAATATTCAACATAGACCTGAAAAAAATAATGCTAATACTGATGCATTATTCCAATTGACCATGAACAAGATTATGCTTCTAAGGAAGTTTTCATGTTCTTAATCATTGAAGATACAGATGAAGAAATAGAATGATATATTTCTCTCTCTGAAAGCAATAAAACTCCATCTGAAAAGTCACTTGAGGAAATGAAATTAGAGGAAAAATTAGTTTCATCATACTCTTATATACCTTTGATTACTAAAGGATATCAATACCCTAAAAATGAGTTGAAAGATATTTTTAAAGAAAATATAAAAATTAAGCAAGTTATAGCTAACCAACTAATTATTAAAGGAGGATTATAATGTAATTATAATTGTAACATTAAAAATCATCATATCTATACATATTTCAAGGCTTGTAAAAGAAATTTATCATATAGAACAATCAAATATCATTGTATCATTAGATTCAGTTTAAGACAGATTCAATCAGATATGAATCCTAATTATTTAATTAATGATCTTTGGTGCGATAAACCAATTTTAGTTCAACAAGAAAACCTTTATTCTCAACTTTATTATATACTTGAAAACCCTAAACGTCTTCTTGTTTCTCACATTTAAATATTTTGATTCATACTCATATTTATTCAAGTAATATTAGTAATAATTATTTAGAGTGAAAGCAAAAGTGTATACATTGTGATAGGCAGCTCAAACATTATAGAACTCAATTAATATAATAATTTATTTATTTATATAACCTTAAACCAATTATTCACATCTTTTAACTCAAATGAAATTGTAAAATTAAAAAGACAATTAAAATTTTATACAGTTCAACTTGATTTCTTATATAAAAAGCAAAGACTCCTGAACAGTTTCTAAGGATCATCAAAGAAACTGAACTAGATGCATTCCTTTACATAATGCATAATGATCTAACAGCTAGATACTTTTCTACTAATATCATGTTTAATAAAGTTCGTATTAGATATTATTAGCCTCAAATGTATGAAAGTATCAGAAATATGTTCAATCATGTGATGTTTGTTAACGACAAGAAAGGTCTAAAACAAAGAATGAATTACATTCTATTCCAGTTGATTCACCATTCTATAGGATTGGAATAGACTTTATTGGACCTTTATCACAAACTAGTAGAGGAAATAAATACATCATTATTACCATGAATTATTTAACAAAATGGTCAGAAGCTAAAGCAGTTAAGGATGCTATTGCCAAAAATGTTGTTAAATTCTTATACAAGGATATTATTTGCTAACATAAATGTCCAACTAAGATCTTATTAGATAGAGGATCTTATTTTAATAATCAATTAGTTACAGAATTGATGAAACAATTTCATATTTTTCATAATCTATCTACTCCTTATCATTCTAAAATAAATGGATTAGTAGAAAGATTTAATAGAACTCTATGTAAATCATTAGCAAAATTGGCTGAAAGATCTACTCAATGGGACTAATATATTTCTCCTGTTCTATTTGCTTATCATACAAGCAAACAATCAGAACCTTTTTATTTAGTTTATAGACAAAATGCAATGTTACCTATTGATAATCCTAATGATCCTAATAACCTTTGTACCAAACAGAATTTTACTATTCAAGAAAAAATTGACCATCTAGTTAACAAACTACCCCTGGTGAGACTAGATGTAAAGGTACAAATACAATTTACACAATAGCAATAAAAGAAGTACCATAATAAAAATACAAGGATCTTTGTTTTACATGAAATTGGAGATAAGGTTTTGTACTTCAAAGCTGCAAAAGATAAAACCCATTCTGAAAAATTAGATCAAAAATGAAAAGGGTCCTATTATATCCATTAAATCTTACTAAATGACTCTTACAAGATAAGAGAATTAGATAGTTGTATACTTCGTAGTCTAGTAAATAGAGATCTTTTAAAAATATATAAAGACCCTCCTTTTCAGAATTAGATTTTCTTTTTATTTCTTATCATTATTATTTCTTAATATAGAATAACTTTATATTGAAGATTTGAATGAAACTTTGTCTGAAGAAATAACTCCTGCTATTCCTTCCTATTCAAATAAAACAGACCTACAAAAGAAATTTCAAATAACATATTGAATGTTATTAAGAGTTTCACAAATAAAAGACTAGATTTTTACTTTGATAAATGCTTATTACTTGAAAAACATTTAGAAACAGAAATTTCTTCACCAGCATAACAAAGTCAATTAAGAGGACTTGTTACCAAATACTATAGTTCTGTCTTAATACGTGTTTATTACCTCTATGAAATGCTAGATATAGATCAAATTCAACGAGCAAAATATATATTGTTGAAGAATCTTTATCAACTCCCTAATCAAGTATACTAGTCTCTAGTAAATCAAACTATGAATATTTGGGCAGGAGCTCAAAATTTAGAAGGGGAGGATTGAAACTGTGATCTGTGACTATGCTAAAAATAAGTCATGTGATCTAAATGATCAACATAGTTAACAAAGTTGACAAAGTTGCTAAAATTGTCAATATTAATCAATTAAACAAATTAGATAAATAAATTATAGTTATTATCTTTATTCATTATATCTTATTTATTCATTTTATATAAATATCTTGTATTTTCTCTTGAGTTAAAAAATAACTCAAGTTAAGGTTTTGGGATAAACTAAGAGTTCAATAAAGTAATCATTAAATTCATTTACTATTGCCTTTTATCATATTTTCATATAGACATAATTATGATATTGTCTTGTATTTAATTCGACAGATTGAATTAAAAATTTATCATTTAAGTTTACAGATACCAAGCCAATAATATTTATATTGAAAATTTTATAAAACAAAAATATAATAATGTAGAATTTTATTAAAAATAAAAATATAATATATATGAAAGTAAAGAAATATAAATTTAATTAATTTTAATAGAAGACAAAGCATACTAAAAACTAATAATAATTATTATTTTTTACAAGTTAGTTTTAATCAAATTCTTAAAATTATTTTTTATCTAAATAGAATAAATTTTTTTGAATTATTTCATCACATTTTGTATATTTATAAAAAGATTAAGTAAAATAAGGAATAAATAGCAGTTTATAAAAAGTTGAGTTTTCAATACTTAACAAAAGTTTAGATTTTATAGATATATTTTTATCTGTTAATATATATAAGTAAAATAAAAAAAATAAAAAAACTTAAGAATAAAAAATTAATTTAAAAACTAAATAATTCAGAGTAAATTAAACCAAATCAGACTAAGAGTTTCAAGAGAATAAGAAGTAATTTACATATTAAAATAATAGATTATAATTAAAATTATTTTATTTTACTCATTTATAATTTAATAAGAGAAGAAAAATGAAAAAAAAATTGAAGATTATAATATTTGATAAATTTTAAAATATTGCTTAAAATTATTATATTATTATTATTGTAAAGTCAAAAAAATCTTGAAATAATAACTTTTGAGACTATAGAATCAGATTTTTTATATAAATAATAGTATAGTATCTATAGCATCAAATTTACCTAAAAATTGAACTCAACTTTTACCTTGATTAACAAATTATAAAATATGAAAGGCGACCTTTACTCTGAATGCTTAGCAATCACTTATACTATTTACCAAAAATCAGCAAAATGGATAATACTATGATAGTATAGGACTGATAATTTTATTCGATCATATAATTTTATATCAAATAATAAAATTATATAATTTAAATCATTATATATTAAATCATATAATATTTAAATTATCTGATTATTATAATTGTTAATTAATTTAATAATCTCTTTTTTATTAATAATGCTTTTAAAAAAAAGCAAATTATTTTAGTTTACATTAGGTGCAGTGAATATAAATTATTTTTTTGTATTGATGATAATATTCTTTTCTGTAATTATTGCAATATTTCTGTAGAATAAAAGTATAAATCTGTTGTAGATAACTATTGCAAGAGTCAGAAGTATATATTAAATATAAGAAGTTATAAAGAAAAATAAAATAATATATAACAGCTTACCTTCTTCTTTATTCATACAATTGTTGAGTCAAAAAAAAACAACTTATTAAAAACCTTAAGTATTTGCAACAGCAGACATTTTTCTTAAAAAGGTTAATTCTCTACTTCTATTTTTAAAAATATATTAAAAATGGAAGTTTTATTCCTAAAACTTCTACTCTTAAACAAATTTACTTACCTAATATTTGTGACAAGTATTACCATTTACTTAGGTTATTATTTAATTCAAAATCAATAGCTATATTTATAAATTGAAACTATTAATAATTATACATAATATGTTGTTAATATCTTTTTGTTATCACAATAAAACTAAAATTAATTTTTATATATGTGTAAACAATACTATAATAGAAAAAACTCTTACAATATTACTTATTTAATTTAATATATTTTTTAATTATTTCTTTCAGATTCAGCTGCTTATATAAAAAAATATTATTATGAGATCTTATTACTATTAATGCCTTAATTAATCTATATATAGTCCCTGATGAAAAGAATGGTAGAAATATATTTTGATGATATGTACAAACTTTATTTTAATGTATATATTTATTTATTATTTATAAGAATAATACTAATGACAACTTTTATATTATTAATTAATATTTGGTGTGTCTTCTTTCTGTATTGATATATACTTTAATCCAGCTTAATATACTTTCGATATACTGAAGTAATATGGCATTATTAAGATTGTCCTATTCTTGCCAGATTGTATTAAGGAATATATCACAGGTAATGTTTTTTTTACTACTAAATACTTGATCTTTTTCTCTATCTTTTTCTTTAATACAGCCCATACATTTTTAATAGGGTTCAAGTCTGGGCTGTATGAAAGCTAAGAAAGAACTCGTCCTAGAAGATGTTTTTTCAAGTTTCCTTAAACATCATATGAGATGTATTTTAGGTTATTATCTTGTTAGAAGATCCAACTGCATCTGTATAACATATTCGCATTATTATACAGATAGTCATTCAAGATTTTTTGATACAAATAATGATCTAAATTTTCAGTAAATAAATGAATGCTAATTTTTACTTTAGCACTAATCACAAATATGAACTTTAAATGGGTATTTTATCATAAAGGCAATTGGTTGTATATTATGAGACCATACACACATAGTATTTCTAAATATCTAAAATGTTGTTTCATCAGAAAAAATAATTTTTTTTCAGTTATATCGTGAATAATCACGTGTTTAAAATAAATAAAAATTTTTCACTTTTTGAATTAAGAGAGAAATCTTTCTTAGAAGAACAGAAATATATCTAAGATTGTTGAGCTCATGATGTATCATACATTTACTAACATCAAGGTTAAGATCTTTTTCTTCCAATTTTACCTTAAATTTGCCTGTTGTAGTAAAATGATTATGCTACAGAATTTTTTCAATATGGTAACGTTGATTTAAAGCTAATTTTCTTGGATAGCCAGAAGAGTGACCAATAGAAATTTTGCCAGTTTTATTTAGTAAACTGACATATCATTTACATGTATGCAAAGGAATGTACAATCAATTAGAAATTTCCTTTGCATTACGTACTTTTTAGTTCTAAAGTAACTTAATAGAATTTTTTTGTATTTTTAAAGAGCTTGGTATAGTTTTGAAAAGGAAATCAAAATAAAAACAAATAACAAACCTTATTTTTTTAACTTACCTTTAATTCAGATTTTAATGTCCAATTTAGGCATATAAATAAATGCCTAAATCCAGAAAGTAGTAAAATCGCAACCTAAAATAGATGTGATCTTCCACTACTATTCTTTTTATCAGGACTGTACTATGTTATGCATACATTATAAATCTCATTGAGTATGTTTTTTGAAATTATTTTATTATTTTTAAAATAAAAACGTGTTTTTATAATATTATATTTTTGTTTTATACTTAATTATTTTAATAATTTAATTAAAAATAATATTAGTATTAGTTAGCTTTATATTGTTTTATTTTATTTATAAATATTTTTATTAAAGTAAATAAAAGGAAGATTTTTTTATTTTTTACAAAATATATTTAATAATAAATATTTTTTGTTAATAGTGTAATTTTATTTCTTTTAAAATATTTTTATTAATAAATTTAGTATTTTTAAAAAAATAAAATTAATTTGTTTTAAATTATTTTTATTTTATATATTTTAAGAATACATGGAGAATTCTATCTCAATTTTATATTTTGAAAGATATTTTGAATAAAGTTAAAAAGGTTTTTGTTAAATCTTCTATTTAAAGAAGTCAATATCTTATTTATTTGAAAACGCATAGAATTTCTTCATTATGCAAAATTCCTTATATAATAAAATTTATTAGAATTTTTAGTTTTAGATGATAGTTTATGTAAAAGATCATATTATTTATTAGTTTTCTTTTTTTAAAGAAGAATATAAAGATAAAAAATTACAGTACATTAGTGGCTATTAATTTTTATTTATAAAATGAATAAAAATTAGGAATCATTACCATTTATCTTAATTTTATTTCTTCTTACTCTAATCAATTTATTTAGAATCTTATTTTTTTTAGCAATCAAAAAAACCAGGTTTTTTCTCTTGTTAAATTACGACTTCAACAACTTATTATTTATATTGAAATATATAGAAATTCAAATAATTTTGGATTTTCCTTAGAAAATTTAATTACCTATTTTATTTTAACAAAAATAAATGTTATTCTATTTTTGAACAGTATTTAAAGTAGCTTATAATAAATTTGTTATACATATTCCTAATTATTCATCTCAGTTACTTTTCATATATATCAAGTTTTTAATCTTAGATATATTTATACTAGAGATCCTTTACAAAATAATATTCAATAATATAATAAAATTAAAGAACTTACCAATCTATTAGATGAATTAATATAAGAATAAGAAATTTAGATAATAAAATTTTAGGTGAAATTGAATTAAATTGATATTGATTAAATAAGATAATGCAATTGCTAATCCTTTCTAATATTGCTTTAGGTTATATTTGGCTACTAATATTAAGTTGTACTATTGAATGAAGTTTTTCTATATATAATTCTCTTTTAGATAGTGATAGACAAAGTTTATCTAAAGATTATCTTAAAATATTAAATATATTATATTTTAATAGTATTTAAGAGGATTAAAATTATGTAATAATTTTAATAAATAATAAAATTTATCACAAATTAAATAAATTTTATTACATAATCAAATAATTATATAAATTTACTAAATAATATGAAAAAATTATAAAAAATTTTATTACATAATTTGGTTATAACATATAAATAATTTATGTTATATCATATCATAAAATCATTGGTCTTGCAGTAGTATGATATAGTCTATTATCACTATAGCCTCTTACAAAGTATCAAATTTACTAATAATTAGTTAATTACTTCTTTACTTATGTAAGAGTCCTAAATTTGAAAACATGAGACATTATTTATCACAGACCTATTAGTAAAGATTAGAATATATAAAATGATCTAAAAAATTTAAAAAATGATTAATTTTATATAATAGTAAAAGAATTTGCATTTTTATTACTAAATTAAATAAATAAATAATTTGTATTTCTTATTTTTTTAATTTATTTAATTCATTTTTCTTATTTAAATTATTTTAATTATTTTTATTATTATAATTATTATATTTATTTTTATTATTATTAGAATACATTTATTTAAATAAAAGTAGTTTTATAAGAAAGAACAATAATAGAATAAACTTATCTTATAATAAATTTTTAAAAAATAAATTGTTTAATACAGATATGCTAATAAAGGCAATATTATTATTTTATTAGTTATTTAATTGATTGCATGTACTTTTCTTAATTTTATCTATATCTCTTTATTTCTTTTATCTCTTTATCATTACTAAAAATGAGCATCAAAATTAAAAAATGATACATTTGAGTTACAACTTATGATACAATTAAATTTTCTTATGATGCAATTAAGTTGTAACTCAATTAAAATTTGAAATAATTATAAAAACTATCTTTAATCATTATCTTACTTTTTTGTATAAAAGAAACTTTTTAATAAACTTAATATCATAGATAATTACCTATAATTTAAAAGAACTAGCATAATATTTAGTTTTTTCTATCAAAAATTTAATCAATTAAAATTATGATCTATAACAGTTAAAATAAATATAATTGATAAAGGATAATATATTATTATTTTTAATAAAAAATTAAAAAAAATTATATTACAATTATATTATTATTGATAATCTATATACATTACTAAATAACTGCTTTAATTATAATTATCATAAAAAGTGTGATTATCATTATCACCAATTTCACTATAATTACAGCTATTATCATTTTATTTAATATATTTATTTTATTATTTATTATTATTTTATTTATTATTATTATTATTATAGTTATATTTATTATCTTTATTATATTAGTTATCTTTTTATTATATTATATTTTATATAAATATTCTGTATTATCATCTTAATAAAAGAGACAATTTTCTATCATACAACTCAATCAAATATAATTTTAATAACATAAAACTTATATCTTTGTTAATATATATTTTCTTAAAATATAAATTATTAATAAAAATGATCTGATCCTTCAATTTAAATAAATTTATATTTATTTTTTCTATAGTTAATGATTGAAATTCCATATTAGCAAATAAGCTTTGTTATTTTAACAATATAGTATTTAAACTTAATAAGTGGTAATTTCTACTAGAAGAATTTTTATTAAAGATATATATAATGAACTGCTAATAGAATAGCGATATGTATAAATTTTAAAGAAATTGAAAGAACTATATCAGAACATATTATTAAGCATTATACAAATTTATCACTTAAACTTAGATTATACTTATAATTATGTTATTCTTCCTCTTTATTCAATATTCTCTTAATTAGTTTTAAGAATTTTTGGAATTGGTTTAACTATGAATATCAAGTAGAAACTTATATTTCTAGAACTGTTATTGCCTTTAATTTATTTAAACAATTCAGTAATACCCTAAATCTGAATATCATAATATATTTGTTTAATAAGAATTATATATAAATTACTTTATAATATTCAATATTAAATTAGATATTTTTTATCAAATATAATTTATCTTTACATTTAAGGTATATTATTTAATATAAATTGCTTTCAATAATTAATAAACTTATCTATTGCTTTAAGAATATATATTAAAATCTTAGATCAAGAATTAGTAAAACTCCAAAAAGATTAATAACTATTTAGACAAATTTATTACCTCACCAACCTCTTCTATAACTAGTTTATCTAACATACTATTTACTATATTACTATTTGAAATTATGGCTACTACTGAAGATCAAATAAAAACTATTTTGTTATTTTTAAACAAAA
>CAJVPQ010002940.1:0-12325 GCA_910591825.1 Funneliformis caledonium
CGGCAGAGCTTAAAATTCTATCTTGCTGGTCAATTGTTTTTTCATTATGATTGTCCATTATTTGGTGAATGAATTGGCGAACTGGAAGCTCTTCGTGGCCTCGCTTAGCGGGAACGTCCTTCTCCCTTTTATTTATCTATTTAATGGCTTATTTAGATTTATCTAACCTATTTTTTTTTTAAAAAAAGTCTTTGAATTATATAAGTAATTAGGTAACGAACGGATGTATATATATATATATATATTTTTTTACTTCAATTTGAAAGCAAGATGATAAATTTTCTAGCGAATTTATACTGGGTTAAATAGATAACAAAGACAACTTTTTTTATGAGCAAATATTATTCTACTTGCTATTATTAAAATAATTAGATTTTTATTAATTGATGTTCTGAATTTGATCCTAATAAAGACTAGAACGATTGGGGAAAACTTTCATGCTTTGAATTAAAAGATTAATTACATAAATAGTTTCAATATAAAGTGCACAAAAAAAAAATAAAAAAATTTAAAAAGATTAAATTAAGATCTCGCGTTTTTACATTTTTACAAATTAAAAATGGACAAGTGAATCAAAATTAAGTTCTAAAATACTTTAATTTTAATTTTTCATATAAGAAAACCAATACAAATTATACAATTTCTGCCAAATTACAATTCCAAATGAAATACAAAAATCAAAATAAAAATTTAAACATTTTTAATCTGATGTAATAGCACTGTAACTTTGTTCAGATGTAACTTCATCTTTAGGTAATTCGTAAGTCGAAAAATACTGAACTTCCGGATGCATCGAACAATAAGGGAGAGAAGTTGCCATTGGTATAATGGTATCATTTGTAGTAAGATAAGCAGGAACTTGTGATCTTTCGGTTTGCACATTCTTTACATTATTTGAATTTTCATTAATAGTTTTTGGTACAGTTTTAGATTTTCTCCGCAAGCTCTTGTTACTACCTGGTGGCCTCTATTATATCATTAAAAATGCGTTTCAAAAAAAATGTAAAAGATTTATATTTAAAGTCCAATTAATTTTGAATAAAATATTTTTATGCTTACTTTTGAGTAATGGTAGACGCCGTTAATGAAACATTGTTCCTCATCAGGGTTTATCATCCAAAGAGATCTCGTTGTGCCTTCATTGGGAACTCTTATAAACGCTGAATATAACGATAGATTATGGCGTATAGAATTCTATATATTGATTTATAAAAAAAAAATCAAAGGTTATATAACAAAGAAATAATAATAATAATAATAATAATAATAATAATTATAACTTACTTTCCAACCGATATCACTCATCTTATAATAAGGATAAGTTTTCGATATCCAGGAGTAAATATCAGCTAGTGCAAGCTTTTTCTCTTCTGATGCCATTATGGCTTGACCTATCATAGAAGCATAAGAATAACTTGGTCGTTGGGGCTTTTCTTGTAAAATACCATTCATTTCCGTATTTAGTTCTAACTCGCTTTGAATTAAATACGGATGATAAGGTAAATTTGTCGCTGGTAAAATTGGTACGGGTCTTGTCCTGTAGCCTGACATATTGGCAGGTTTTGTTTTTGGTAATTTAACAACCGGCATTGAATTAACGATTGGTGCAGGACTTTGAAATGGATTTGGTACAGGAATTGGTGCTTGTAATTGAACTGGCATGTTAACTGTTGTGGGTGGTTGACTTTGTAAAGGAATCTTAGCTGGATTTAAAACTGTATTTCTTATATCATTCTTTTAAAGAATTATTATGATGAATTTTATATAAGCAATGAAATATTCATAATTTTTGCTAAATTTAGATTTACCTTTGTATTTTTATAATGATCTTCCCTAAGTTTCAAAATATTTTCCATTGTCATTCCACTTCGAACAATCATATCATAAAGGATTTGATCATTAATAATATTTTTCGAATTCAATTTTTGATCATTCTCCTTATCATTATGATTCTGTACTTTTTTCTTGATTCGTTTATTTTGTTTCATTTGATCTTTGGATGTTAATAAAATATCATCCTCATCATCTTTTGAAATTTGTAATGTCATCAAACTCTCCGCAGCTAAACTTTCTTTTACGCTACGTTGTTGTTTCTCGGTAAGTTTTTCCTTCTTTATTCGATATTCAGAATCAAATATGCCAGTTTTATTCGTATATTTGATATTATTAGCTAAGACCTTGTCTTCTATGACATTTTTGTTTCTTTCATTAATTGAAATAGGAAAGATGTTTGTCATATGATCCTATAAAAGGAAACGAATAATTAATTAATAGTCGATCAAATTAGGTTTTAAAAGATCATCGAGTCGAGATTCCATCAAAGAAGTGATAAAAAGTTGGTTCATTGTATAACGTGATAAAAGCGTGAGAAACTCGAATGTACAATACCACGGTGATTTTCATTTTAAAATAAATTTTACCTTGGATTTATTCGTAACATCATCATTTTCATCGATACATAATGTCGATTGTATATCATTTTCCAAACACGGAAATTGATTCTCGGAAAATTGATGCTCTTCGGGAAATGTATTATGATGAAATGAATAAGGAATCGTATATAATTTCTTCGATAAATCATCGACATTATTTCGACTATCATTTCTCTTATATATTTCATCCATTGATACAACTGATGATTCTAATAATGATTCATTGATATTGTACGAAAAAATAAGTAAAAAAAAAAAAAAAAAAAAATTTTAAAGAATATTAAAATACCATTTTGAAATTTAATGTAATTTTCCACGGGTCGATGCTCTTGAAGTATCTCTGGAGATAACCACTGAAAAGTTTGTAGTGTTACTTGCTGCGTAGATAAGCGCGATTCTCTGTAAATTTTGTCTCTCTTATTAGAAGAGGGTTTTTCTCGTAAAACATGATTCTCTGAGCTAAAAAAGGTTCTTTGTCCCGAGCGATAACGACCATTTAACACTTCCTCCATAGTAGGAGTATTTGACAGGTCTATTTGTTGTATGTATTGATGTTGCATATTAAGTTTGGTAAAATATCTATCTCTGTATTTTGCACAGTAAATGTGTAACAGGTGAACTATTGTTAATTCTTGAGCAAGATAAATTTTTTTTTTTTTTTAAAAAAAAAAAAAACTAACGGGTAAAAAGACGCGAAAAGCAAACCAATTATTTTTTTTTTTTTTTTTGGATCAGAGGTTGCATTAACGCGAACGCGACTTTATTCCTATTCTATATAGTATCCTTATGTAAGATACCCCGAATTTATACATTAAAGATTTTCTGTAATACTTTGAGAATTAGATCTGCTTTTCACATTGATTAATAGGTACCAAGAATATTATTAAACAGTTTTACTGATTAAATGTCCGATGATTAATATTATCATTATATAATCTTCTGTCATCACTGAAAGTTAATTATACAATATAATTTCAAAAAAATTTTTACATATAAAGAAATACAGTGTAGTCAAAAATAACGCACATCAACAGCGTAAATTAATACGACAAAAAAATATGTAAAAAAGAAAGAATAATAATAAGCGTAACCACAAAAAGAATATTATACGTTATATGTTAAAATACGACAAATGAAAAAAAAAAAAACCTATATCTACAACCAAATATTTTTGTTACACATTTACAATTGAAACCAAAATTGGTATAAATAATTAAAATAAAATATGCGGTCATGAATTAATTCTAAATAACCGCATTTCAGTTGATCTAAATAATTTTTTTTGTATGTACTTGTCATGTCCGTGTCACAATTTTAATTCTCCTAAAATCTTCGAACACATGTTTTTGTATTGCCATGGATCACCGGCAACTCTACGAAATTGCAGACCATGCACTCCAAGTAATAATGGAACTTTAACAATAAATATCTCGAACCTAACAACCAAATCCGTAACGTTTGCAGTTGTAGTTGAAGAAGGAACATTACCACTACTATAGCTACCGTGTTGGTTACCTCCAAAACCCCCGCCAATTGGGGGTGATAACGAAAGGCGAACTTCTCCATCTGCCGAAAAATGAAGATCTTGACCTTGTGCGTAACTGTCTTTATATGAAGTTGAAGACGACGATGACGCTGCAGAATTACCAGATGAATAACTCCCTCTACGTTCGTGCCGACTAAAATGTGCGTGATGATGATTTGCAATGCCGTATGATACTGCATACTGATCACCCTTTCCTCCATAGTTAGTAACTATGGATTTTAGATCAATGCTTGGTATATGAACACATTCAAATCCTCCTCTGCCTTCTCGCCATTTAACACCAATGCGGTCAAGCACCCTTATTAAATCCTGACGTATCATTGATGGAGGTTTTGTTGAAGTTGTTGCTACACTAAACAAACCTTTAAGATATACTGGTCTAATCCAAGAATCAGCCGTACCTCCAGGTAAAGGAGAGTGTGGAGAGGAAGAAGGAGGAAAATTGAAATCATTATTTGGAATTTGAGAACTTTGTTTTGATAGACTTATGGACATTTGAGCTGTAGTCGAAGCGCTACGATGATGAAATGCTCTACTTGCGTTTGTAGCTCTATCTGATTTTTGTGATTGATCGTTTAATTGTGGTAAAGCACCTACGGGAACTTTGGTATTAGGAGGAGCTCCAGCGTTACTTTGAGTCGTTCGAGTATTACCGACTGAACTTCTCTGACGATGTCGCTTATAATCTACTTCAGAACCAGAAGTTGCCCTAGATAATATAGTGGAAATCCTATGGGAGAAATAGCCGGAACCTTCTCTTTTAGGACCATTTGAAGCTGAGACATGACGTCGATGTTCTCTTGAGGAAGCGGAACTAGTTGAAACCGGTGAACTAGGTGGTGACACAGAATCTCGCGGTGGCCCCACTATTGCTAAACTCAAGCGTCTTATTAGTCCACCACCTGGACTTGTAATACTATTATTTGTTGGTTGTTCACTGCTTTTCCTACCAATAATTAATTCACCACTAGCTTCATCCATAGTTTCTTCGGGAATTCCTCCTTCATCCACCACAGGTGGAACAACAATCATATTTAGAAAATCACTCTCACCACTCGTTCTCGCACGAGGCCTAGTTCCAGAAGGAACTGTTGCACGTCTTATAGGTGTATTAGCATTTGTTACAGGTGGTGCTGTGCCGCGCATATTACCATCGAAGCTAGTTTCACTTGGATGTGAAGGATCAGGTACCAGAATATGAGGAATGTGCAAATTAGTTGTTTCATTGAGCGATGATGATGAGCCAAATTGAGGAAGTCCACCTTGTTGTATTAAATGATCTCTTTCAATTTTTTCTCTGACAAGGTAATAAATTGAGATTAATGGATGAACCGCTTGAGTAGGATCAGCTGTTATGGTTTTATCTTCGTGAATTGAACTACTCGAGCCTGATAATTTTCTACGATAATAATCGAAACTTCCACTCTTCTTTCTACTGTCAGATAAACCACCAAGATACTGTTGAGCCTTTATTGAACCTTGATAAGAATCACTTTTGATTATATTTTCAAGACGTGATTTAATTTCTTGTTCAGTACCAAATTCAAAACCTGTCATGCCACGAATCACTTCAGGATCAAGCGGAAGGGTAAGTGGAGAACGTAATGGTAAGTAATTTTCTGGAGGTCCATCATATCCTTTATTCATCCAAGGGTGACCCATCACTTCGGCAAGAGAGGCTCGATGCATTGGATTGGTAACGAGCATACGTGAAAGGAGGTGCTTACAATCTTGATTAAAGTAACAATTCATCAATATAAACAAAACGCTCTTAATATGGATAACATAAATCAAAAGCTTCCTTACCGCTACTCAACCATCCAGGGTATTCAACAACTCCCCTCTTAATTTTAGCATGCAAAGCAGGCATGCTTTGATCATCGAAAGGTACTTTACCGCATACAAGTACGTAAAGAACAATTCCGAAACTCCATACGTCCACCTCCGGTCCGGTATATAATTTCGCATTTAGTAATTCAGGGGCCGCAAAATACAGTGAGCCACAAAACGTAGAAAGGTGGGATCGCGGTGAATATAAATTCGATAGTCCAAAATCAATTATTTTAATTGAGCCGTTCTTGGAGATGAGAATATTTTCGATTTTCAAATCTATAAAATAAATCACATAAATAACTGATGAAATATAAATGATAATAATAAAGCATTATTTAAATGACAAACCTCGATGCACAATGGAATTTCTATGACAATAATCTAAATATTTAGTATGGAAAAAAAAAGCGAATATATCGGTGTTAGAGAAATTATTGAAGTAAAACTTGCGATATTGGCATAAATTATTTTTCATAAATAAATAAATAATAATAATAATAATAATAAAGGAAAGTAACCACAATTAATACTGCATCAAAATTTTTTTTTTTTTTTGAAATAGTTTAGCCATAACATAGACTATAAATTCAAACACTCACCCAAAGCACTTGCTATTTGCCTGGCAAATTTTCTTGCATGCTTTTCTTTTAGTTTCCCATGACTGATAATATAATCCAACATTTGGCCACCATTAACATATTCGAAAAACATATAATAATAGTGTGGTAATACCATAACTTCCTTAAGTTGCACTATATAGGGATGATGCAACAAAAGCATTATCGATGCCTCGCGAATTGTGCGAGTTTCCTTGTTATCATCTTTTGAGGAAGAGTCTTTATCTTTCGTATCATGCTTGTCAGATGAAGCTACACGTGGAATGATTTTTACAGCCAACTATAGTTAATCAATAGAAAATATCGATTTAATAAATTAAAGTAAAGACTTGTATGTTGATGAAAATTTCTCTACGTATCATTTCAAAACTTGATTATCTTTTATCCAGTAATTAACATTTCTATAGTTCAAATCCTTTTTTTTTTTTTTTTTTTTAATAATCAATTTAAATTTGTATGTCAAAATAACAGTTTTATCTTTCAATTGCACATGATAATTAAATTTAATAACAATCACCTTATCACCGGATAATGAATGCACGGCTAATTTGACTTTACCCATACTACCAGCACCTAAGGTTTTTGTTAAAGTATAATTACCCAAAACCTTTTTGGGTTTAACTTTTGCATGATGATTACTTGTATCTGATGCAGTTGTGTTATTCGAAACTGTTTCTCCATTCGGGTCTGAAGTAGTAATGACAGGAGTAGGAGCTTGCTGGTATTGTCGAGGTACTTCCCGAGGTACAGCCGGGATTTTTCTTGAAGACTTTTCCATTTCTTCGTCAGGGGCTGAATACGAGGGTAATTCTGAAGGTTCAGGTGAATCCCTCAATATTGTTGGACCATTCCGTCCTGCTTGAACCTCGTTATTCAACCCATGCGATAAGACATCGTTATCTAGTTTTTCCTTTGCGGGATGGAATTGGCCGTTTTCGTCTGTCGAATAACGAGAGTTACTGTTACTACCGTCCATACTACCAGCAGACTCGTCCGATGCTCCGTGAAAAGTTTCTCCACGAGTACTGTGGCTTTGAGTTTCGTTTACATAAACATTTACTTGACTAGTATCCTCAGTAGGTATTGGAGGTAAATCCTTTTGTAACGGATCTTTATAATAATAATTATCTATTGGCATAGAAACAGCTCTGGGTGTTGCTGTTGTCGGATGTGTCGTTGGCATATGTATTCTCGAAATAAAGGAAAAAAAAAAAAAAAATTTTTTTTATAAAAAAAGCCAAAAAAATTTGAAAATAATTATTATTTTGAAGTGCTTTCTTTTTGAGTTTTCTTCTCGTGATATGCTTGTGGAGATTTAAAGTTTCACAAAATGAAAATAACTGAATTATGCCAGGTCATCACTCTAAGCCTGAGATATTGCCGTGTGACAGATTCAATATTTTTTGAATAAACTTTGTAATTGTTCTGCACTTTATCTTTGCACTAACCAAAACATGTATATTTATTTACAATGTGATTTTGGTTTGCGTTCACTTTTTTTATGCATTACGTTAAAAAAATTTGGTTTTTTAATTAAAAATCTTTCGTACACATAATCCCCATCAACTTTTTGAATCGGAACAAAAAAAAAATAAGTAAAATTGACAATAGATCGCCCCTGTTCAGAATTTCCCGCTAAAATAGGGGATTCGCATAGCATATATTGCACGTGACTCTTTTGTTTGTTATTTACCACATGCGAAGAATTCCTTATTATGAATAACTATAAAAGGTAAGTATCCCAAGTGTGAGCCAGAATTAAGTCCAAGGTTAAATTGCATTATAATTTATAATTAATCTGAGTTTTTATAAATTCCGATTTGATATGCTGTACATATACCGATATTTTTAAAATTTATTATAATAGTTTATCTTACAGTATTGTAATTTATAATTATCTTTTTAGACTATTAAAAAAATTAGATTTTAAATTTTAATTCTATTAAAATTTTAATATATATTTTTTATATAATAAAAAATAAAAAAAAATTCATAATATATTAAATAATATTAAAAAATTATAAAATTTAACATTTATATTTTATTTTTTTAAAACTATTATAACATAATATAAAATAATAAAAAAAAAATTTTAATTTTTTAATTTTAATCAAAAATTCTTAAAATAATTTTTTTTAATAAAAAAAATTATTATTTATTTATTTAAAATAATATTTAATTTAAATAATAATAAATTAAATTTTAATAGAATATAATTTATTTTAATATATTTTTTTAAAAAATTTTTCTTGTTTTTATTTTTAAATTTTTTAAAAATAAGATTTTATACTATATATGATGTTATATATTTTTATATTTTATTTTAATATCTTAAAAAAAAATGAAATTATAAAGTATATAAAAAAGTAATATAATAAAAATTTGAATATTTATCACTTTATAGTAATTTATTTTATTTTAAATCTTTATATTTTCTTTTGCAATATATAATAATATTTATAATAGTAGATAGCAGTCTTATAAGACTACTACTTGCTTATATTATAATATCTCTTACTTACCGTTAAATTGTTACTTAATTATCATTAGATTGTTACATACTTATAATTATTCTGCTACCAGTTTCAATTTCGTTATTCTGGATCATTTTGGTGACTTATTTTAGAGTTGAGGCTGTGATCTAGTTTTTCTTTATTTGATATATTATTTTTATTCTCATTCTTTTTTTTTTTTTGATTTCTGTTTGTTCTTTACTTTACGTTAGTTTTCTTTTCTTTTTCTTCATTTTCTTATTATATATTTTTTTATATTATCCTTTTTAACCTTCTCTATTTTTTTAGAATTTGATAACTAATTATTGATTTTAGAATTATAATTATATTATATTTTATTATAGTTAATATAAAATTTATGATATATTTTGTAACTATTATTATTTGTTATAAATATTAGGTGATTATTTATTAGTTTTAGTTTAGTTTCATATTAGGTTGTATTTTTATTATATGATTTTTATGTTAATCTATTTAGCTTTTATTTTTTGTCATAAATACTTAATATTGCATTATTGTTTAAGCTTTAATTATAAGAACTGATTGGTTTTTAACTATTCATATTACTGAAAGATATCACTTGTTATTATGTGTTTTGTTATCTGTCAAATATAAAAAAACTATTGTGTTAAGTAACACAGTAATTTAATATAAATTTGCTAATCAGATTTCTTAGTGATGCTCTTAATAATACCTTTGTATGCTTTTTTAAAGTTTCAGGATGCTCTATTATCTTCCTTTATATCTGTCACTTTGTTACTAAGAGTTACTAAAAATAAGTAAAATTTTAGAAAAAAAGATTGAAATTTTTCTATAGATATTCTTATGGTATATGTATAATAAATATATAATATAAAAAAATAATAAAAAGTAAAAAAGTTTGATTTTTTTTTGTAACTCTTTGTGATAAAATGATATTCCTTTTAAAAATTATTAAATGTGTCTAAAATTATGAAATAGCTATAAATTTTATCACTAAAAGAATCACTAAGAATTTTTTCATAGTAATATGATAATATAAAAATATAAAATAGCTCATTTCTATATAATTTTCTATCTTTATAAAAAAATTTATGGAACACACATAGGGACAATCTTAATATCATTTTTAAATTTTTTAGCTTAATTTATTGAGTTTTTTATTACTTATCCCTATGAATCCTTATGAAATATAAAAGTTTTAGGAAAAAAATTTGATATTTATATAGTATTCTTATAGGTAAATATAGTCATATATATAGTTGATATAGTTAGTATATGATTAATGTATAGTATAAAAAAGTAGAGTTTAAAAATTTATAGGACTCATAGGGACATAAGAACAAGTAATAAAAATATCTTTTTAAAATTTTAAAATTATTAAAGAAGATACTTTTAGCAGCATCTTTATTAAGTTTTTTTACGTTTCTATAAAAAATTTCATAGAAATATAGGGTCAAATTTTTTGACGAATCATAAGATTAAATTTTTGATAAGTCTTTAAAACTAACTTATAGCATTAGATATTTTTATTTTATCAAGAGCCTCTCTTAATGTATCTAATGTCTACTTATTCTAAAATATCTTATTCAACTTTTTCTAGTAATAATATATTTTTGAATATTACTTATTTATATGTATATTACAAAATCCATATTTTGATGCTATTAGTTTTTTATATTCATCTTGTTTGCATGAAGGTTGCTGATGTCTTTACCAGTGAATACTACACCCTTCTAGACACATACATTTCTGCTTACAAACCTCATCTTTATTAAAATGTACTGGCAAATGTATTCACCTTTTTTTTGATATAATTCTTAGTAAATCTGATATCTATTATATTAGTATTATTCTCAATTAATTTTTTGATATCTATAATAATATTTTTATTAGGGTATTATACTGAAACAGTATATATTTAGATATCATATTCCAAAATTTTACTATAACCTAATTCAAGCTTTCAGAATTCTGAAAAAAATAAAATAGAAGTTTAAGTGATCAGATATTCTAATAGAAATTACTTATTAAGATTTTAACTCATAATGAATTAGTTGCAAAAATTGATAAAAAGTTATCTATGATTCTCAATAATGCTTTAGCTACATAAGAAGAGATTTCTTTTATGGCTGTTGATTTTAAGAGTTCATCAGAAAAAATAGATAAAAACTATCATTATATTTTATGTCTTTACAGCTCTCTTATTAATAGCTAATAAGCTATAATTACTATTACAAGAATTCAGATATTTTTTAATATTTGCATACCTAAGAAGAAATCTATAGACAACTTTAAAAATAAAATAAATAAAATTCTCTATCATATCATAAATGCCTATAAAATAGAATCTATCAAGACCTTTTCATTTTCATAGTTATTATATAGAAAAAAATTATATTTATGAGTTTTTACATATGGTATTAGAAATAGAAAGAAAGTCTTTCAAGCTATTTAAGATAATAATTTTAAAACTACTTCAGATGATATATTCTCATTTTACATAAAATAATTAGAGAAAATAGAATTGCAATATCTGGTTAATCTATAATAAGTAAGTATAAATACAGAAATCATCCTTATTATATATACAATTTTATGTTTCTATAAATCATTTTTAATCAGTAAAAGATCTAAAAATAATAAATGATTATTTTCTAGTTTCAGAACTCATAAGAGATTGTACTTTCATTCTTATATAAAATATAGAGACACAATCACGAAAGTTGAGTAAATTTGCTAAAATACATAAAAAGAAGATAACATATTTATGATTTGTATAGTTTTGCATTAGAAAGATGATTCAAAATCACTAAACAAATCTGTCTCATCGATTTTAAAACTACATCAGACTCATGTTGAATAACAGTTGTGTAATAGATTTACTAAAAGCATTCATAATATATTAGAGAGCTTTTTAACTTAATATCTAACTTAACTTTAATGATTTTAGTTATGATTAATCATTTATTTTGAAGAGAACTTATAGACTTAATCTTCTTGAATAGATGTGAAAGTAGATGATAGAAAGCTTTAAATCATCTAAAGAAATTCAAAAATGAAATTATTATGAAAAGGTAGAATAAACTTTCAAAATACTTTTTAGAAAAAAAAAGATATTACTAATAATAAGAAGGAAGAAAACTGCAGAATACAGCTAATCACAGTTAAAATTTGTCTAAAGAAAAATTTCATTTCTACTTTTTTTAAAATACTAGGCTGTATACTAATTAACATATGTACATATTTTTAGAAACTTTAATCTTATGTAGAAGTAGATAAGAAAAGCTCAATTTAAAAAAATGTAAACTTAATGTTAAGATAGCCTAATAAAAAATTTGATATAAAAATTCCATAAAAATATAAAGTTTTATAACATATAATTTTTATGGAATTTCAGTATAA